>JAKSZT010053929.1:47015710-47266052 GCA_026826555.1 Tolypeutes matacus
AAAAAAAAAAAAAAAAAAAAAAGAAGTCATTGCATGAACGTAAAGAAGAATTTGAAATCATGAACAGAAAAGTAACGGAGTTCATGGGAATGAAAGACACAATAGGTGAAGTAAAAAATACATTTCCCCCACAATAAAAAAAAGAAAAAATACATTTGAAGCATACAACAGCAGACTCGAAATGATAGAAGAAAGAATAAGTGATACTGAAGAAAGAGCAGCTAAAATTGAAGAGAGAAAAGAATGGAAAAAAATTGAGCAGGGGCTCAGAGAGTTGAATGACAACACTAAACGCAAGAACGTACGTGTCATGGGAGTTCCAGAAGGAGAAGAGAAAGGAAAAGGGGCAGAAAGAGTATTTGAGGAAATAATAGCTGAATATTTCCCAACTCTCACGAAAGAAATGAACTTTCATGTCCAAGAAGCACACCATACCCCAATAAGAATAAATCCAAATAGACCTACGCCAAGACACATATTATTCAGAATGTCAAATGTAAAAGATAAAGAGAAAATGCTCAGAGCAGCAAGAGAGAAGCAAACGATCATGTACAAAGGACGTCCAGTAAGACTTTGTGCAGATTTCTCTTCAGAAACCATGGAGGCGAGAAGACAGTGGTATGATACAATTAGGAAACTGAAAGAGAAAAACTGCCAGCCGAGAATTCTTTACCCAGCAAAACTGCCCTTCAAATATGAAGGTGAATATAAAGTATTCACAAACAAACAGAAACTAAGAGAGTTTGCAAAAAAGAATCCACCTTTGCAGGAAATATTAAAGGAATCCTTAGAACCTGAAAGAAAAAGAAAGGGGAGAGAGGCTTGGAGGAGAGTAAGAAAGAAAAGCAGAAAGGATAACCAAAAGAGTAAAAAGAAAGACAAAAATAAGATGACATATGAAAACCAAAGAATAAAATGGAGGAAATAAATAGGGCATTTTCAGTAATATCATTGAATGTGAATGGATTAAATTCCCCAATCAAAAGATACAGGCTGACAGAATGGATAAAAAACATGAGCCATCCATATGCTGCTTACAAGAAACTCACCTCAGACACAAGGATACAAGCCGGCTGAAAGTAAAAGGTTGGAAAAAGATACTCCACGCGAATAGTGAACAGAAAAGAGCATGGGTAGCTATACTAATATCAGACAAAACAGATTTCAAATGCAAAAAAGTGATAAGATATGCGGAAGGCCATTATATATTAATAAAAGGGACGATCCTCCAGGAAGATATAACAGTCATAAATATCTACGCACCTAACCAGGGTGCCCCAAAATATATGAGACAAACTCTGGCAAAACTAAAGGGAGAAATAGACATTTCTTCCATAATCGCCGGAGACTTCAACACCCCTCTCACATCATTAGATAGAACAACTAGACTGAAGATCAACAAGGAAACAGAGAACTTGAACAATATGATAAACAAGTTAGACCTAGCAGACATAAACAGAACACTGCATCCAAACTCAGCGGGTTATACATTCTTCTCAAGTGCCCATGGATCTTTCTCCAGGATAGACCACATGTTAGGTCACAATACAGCTCTCAATAAATATAAAAAGATTGAAATTATACAAAGCACCTTCTCAGATCATAATGGAATGAAAGTAGAAATCAATAACAGACAGGAAAAAAGTAAATTTGCAAATGTGTGGAGACTGAACAACACACTCCTAAACATTCCGTGGTCAAAGAAGAAATTGCAAGTGAAATCAGTAAATATATTGAGACAAATGAAAATGAGAACACAACATATCAAAACTTATGGAATACAGCAAAGGCAGTCTTGAGAGGGAAATTTATAGCCCTAAATGCTTATATTAAGAAACAAGAAAGAGCTAAACTCAAATATTTAACTGAACAACTTGAGAAACTAGAAAAAGAACAGCAAACCAATCCCAAAGCAAAAAGAAGGAAAGAAATAATAAAGATTAGAGCGGAAATAAATGAAAATGAGAACAAAAAAGCAATAGAGAAAATCAACAAAACCAAAAGCTGGTTCTTTGAGAATATCAATAAAATTGACAAACCCCTCGCTAGACTAACAAAGAAAAAAAGAGAGAAGATGCAAATAAATACAATCAGAAATGAAAGGGGGGAAATTACAAATGACCTCATAGAAATAAAAAGAATCATAAGAGGATATTATGAGAAACTATATGCCAACAAACTAGACAACCTGGATGAAATGGACAAATTTCTAGAAACTCATAACCAACCTACACTGACACAACAAGAAATACAAGAACTTAACAAACCAATCACAATTAAGGAGATTGAATCCGTCATTAAAAATCTCCCAGCAAAGAAAAGTTCAGGACCAGATGGCTTCACAGGTGAGTTCTACCAAGCATTTCTAAAAGAATTAACACCAATCCTGTTTAAACTCTTCCAAAAAATCGAAGAGGAGGGAAAATTACCCAACACATTTTATGAAGCCAACATCACCCTAATACCAAAGCCAGATAAAGATTCCACAAGAAAAGAAAATTACAGACCAATCTCTCTCATGAACATAGATGCAAAAATTCTCAACAAAATACTTACAAATCGAATCCAACAGCATATCAAAAGACTTATACATCATGACCAAGTGGGATTTATTCCTGGTATGCAAGGCTGGTTCAACATAAGAAAATCAATCAATGTAATACACCACATTAACAAATTGAAGGAAAAAAAACACATGATCATCTCAATAGATGCAGAAAAGGCATTCGACAAAATCCAACATCCTTTTTCGATAAAAATACTTCAAAAGATAGGAATAAAAGGAAAATTCCTCAATATGATAAAAGGCATATATGAAAAACCCACAGCCAACATCATACTCAATGGGGAAAGGTTGAAAGGTTTCCCCCTAAGATCAGGAATAAGACAAGGATGCCCACTGTCACCATTGTTATTCAACATTGTACTAGAAGTTCTAGCGAGGGCAATTAGACAAGACAAAAAAATTAAAGGTGTCCAAATAGGAAAAGAGGAAGTAATACTCTCACTGTTTGCGGATGACATGATCCTGTATTTAGAAAATCCTGAAGTATCCACAACAAAGCTACTTGAACTAATAAATGAGTTCAGCAAAGTGGCAGGATATAAGATCAACACACAAAAATCAGTAATGTTTTTGTACACTAGTACTGAACAATCTGAGGAGGAAACCAGGAGGAAAATTCCATTTTCAATAGCAACAAAAAGACTCAAATACCTAGGAGTTAATTTAACCAAGGAAGTACAGGACCTATATGCAGAAAACTACAAAACAATGCTAAAAGAAATTTAAAAAGACCCAAACAAATGGAAAGACATTCCGTGTTCATGGACTGGAAGAATAAATATTGTGAAGATGTCAATCTTGCCCAAACTGATTTATAGATTCAATGCAATACCAATCAAAATCCCAACAGCTTACTTTACAGAATTAGAGAAGGCAATTACCAAATTCATCTGGAAGGGTAAGTGCACCCGAATAGCCAAAAGCATTCTAAAAAAGAAGAGCAATGTGGGAGGAATTTTGCTGCCTGACCTTGAAACATATTACAAAGCTACAGTGGTCAAAACAGCATGGTACTGGCATAAAGATAGACATATCGATCAGTGGAATAGAATTGAGAATCCAGAAATAAACCCTCACCTATACAGTCAACTGGTTTTTGACAAACCTACCAAGCCCATGCTGATGGGAAAAAACAGTCTCTTCAACAAATGGTGTTGGGAGAACTGGATATCTATAACCAAAAGAATGAAAGAGGACCCCTATCTCACCCCCTATACAAGAATCAACTCAAAATGGATCAAATATCTAAATATAAAAGCCAGGACCATAAAACTACTGGAAGAAAATGTAGGGAAACATCTTCAAGACCTTGTAGTAGGTGGTGGTTTCTTGGGCCTCACACTCAAAGCACGTGCAACAAAAGAAAAAGTAGATAAATGGGACCTCCTCAAAATTAAACACTTTTGCACCTCACAGGAATTTGTCAGAAAGGTGAAAAGGCAGCCGACTCAATGGGAAAAAAACATTTGGAAATCACATATCTGATAAGGGTTTAATATCCAGGATATATAAAGAGATGTTACAACTCAACAATAAAAAGATAAATGACCCAATTAAAAAATGGGCCAAAGACTTGAATAGACATTTCTCCGAAGAAGAAATACAAATGGCAAAAAAACACATGAAGAAATGCTCAACATCACTCATGATTAGGGAAATGCAAATCAAAACTACAATGAGATATCACTTCACACCTGTCAGAATGGCCACTATGAAAAAGACAGAGAACTACAAGTGTTGGAGAGGATGTGGAGAGATAGGAACACTTCTTCACTGTTGGTGGGAATGCAGGATGGTACAACCACTATGGAGGACTGTTTGGCAGTTCCTAAAGAAGTTGAATATAGACTTGCCACGTGACCCTGCAATACCACTACTGGGTATATACCCAGAAGAACTGAGAGCAGTGACACGAACAGACATCTGCACACCGATGTTCATAGCAACATTATTCACCATTGCCAAAAGTTGGAAACAACCCAGGTGTCCATCAACAGATGAATGGATAAACAAACTGTGGTCTATTCACACGATGGAATATTATGCAGCTGTAAGAAGAAATGAAGTCATAAAGCATATGGTAACATGGATGAACCTGGAGGACATTATGTTGAGTGAAGCAAGCCAGACAGAAAAGGACAAATATTGTATGAATGCATTACTATGAACCAAATATATTGTGTAAAATATTGTTTGATTCACGCAAAAAAACAAACCAACAAAAAACAAAAAACAAAAAGAACAACAAAAAAATTTACATGTATACATTACATTTAATTGAGAAATGTATATATTTATTCATCTGTGTTTACTTTTTAGTTTTTAATTGCTTATGTTTTCAATTATTAAATGTACAAAATAAAGTTAAAAAAAAAAAAAAGTAACAAGAAAAGAAAAAGATTATGCAACTCCAGACATAGTTGTGGGCATGCTGCAGGGTGAGATGCACTTGCTTTTGATTTTGAACTGGCTATTATGGGTACCAAAGAAATAATTCCCAAAGGGACCTTTGCCAAACACAGATATATTAAACAAACATACAAATTGTCCCCTTATTTTCATGTGCACTTTACTTTTTTCACTCCAAAGCTCTACACATTACAAGAAATAAAGAGTGGGGGCAATATGGATGGTTTCTTTTAATAATCTAGGAATTACGTAATTTAAGAACAGTTATTTCTAGCAGTATTGTCATAAATTAAGTTGAGAAGCAGTGCTAAGGGGAGTGGATATAACGTAATGTAAGGATTATTTCTTAAGGGTCCAATCCAAATTGTTTGGATCACATACATGCATACATTGAGAGAAAATGCCCATATCTGAAATGCATCTCTGTGATATGGCAAATTAGAATCTCTTGGATTCTACAAAGGATTTTATATATGTTTGCACTTCAGCCACAATAGCACCTCAGTTGTTCAAATGTCATTTATTTAGAAAATTTAGTTATTTAGATTCCGAGTGGAAATCTGGAAACAAATCTCAAAAGGCCTTGTAATGACTAAAATATGTAGGTCCATGCATTAAATGCCATCAATTTTACTTCCTAGGAGAAATCCACATTACTTGAAATCCCAACAAAATTTCCTAATAGGTCTGGATATTTGGTATCTGAATGTGGCAGAAGATATATCCCTTCTTCCATTCCTGCTTGGTACCAGAAGCTCAATTTTATTTAGGGAAGTCATGCACCCAGATAAAAACTACATTTCCCAGTTTCTCTCACAACTGTATGTGTGGCAGTGAAATATATGCAGGATAGTTGTTATGTGGGACTTCTAGGAAGTATCCCACAAAGGTGGGACCTAGCCCTCTGCCTCACTGGCCTCTAATCTGCTGATGAGAACTTGGGTATGGTGGCTCTTGGAGCCATCAAGGTCGGTGAGGATAAGGACCTCGCCCAGAGGATGGTGCAACAAGAGCTAGAAGGAACCTGACTCCCTAGGAAATTCAAGATGTACCATAGCAGTCTTGGACTGCCTATCTCTGGAATTCTTATAAATGAGACCAAAATAAGCTTTATCTTCTTTAAGCCACTGTTATTTTTGTTCTAAATGTTATATGTAGCTAAATGTACCCAAATAAATATGCTTAGCTTAAATCAAAAGATGTACATTGTTAGTTTTTCTGGGAAAGAGATGTCTGAGATCCTAAGAGGGAGACACCAAAAACGAAAACCAAAACTAAACAAAACAGAACAGGCTTTCAAGTAAATATTTTTAAAGCATAGTATTTTTTTTTTTTTAAAGATTTATTTATTTACTTTATCCATTTTAAACCCCCCTTCCCCATTTTGCTGTTTTTTTTTGTGTGTCCATTCACTGGGCAATTCTCTGTGTCTGTTTCCTGCCATCTCTTTTCATCCTTCTCCTCCAGTCTTCCCCAGGATTCGATCCTGAAGACCTCCGATGTAGGAGAGCGGTATTCTGCTGCCTGCGCCACCTCAGCTCCTGGCTTCTGGAGCTTTCGGAGCATCTCATCTTGTCTCTCCCCTGTTACGTCATCATCCTGCTGCATGGCTCTCGGGGCCGAGGGCTCAGAGGCACACAGAGCCTGGCAGCCCATGCGCCTTCGGGAGGTCCCAGGGATCGAACCCAGGTCCCTCCATATAGCAGACGGACGCCCAACCATTTGAGTCACACCCGCCCCCCAAAGCATAGTATTTTGCAGTCATTCCTATTGAGGCAAATTGTCTTATACCTCTTAGGTAGGGCCCAAGGACATCAGTAGGCTACAGAAAATTAAAATAACAAGTTATTAATGGTTTCTTAGACCCATCAAGAAAATAAATTATGTTTGCTTTAAGAGATAGGGGATGGGAAACGGATGTGGCTCAAGAGGTTCGGCGTCCCTCTACCATATGGAGTGATCGGGGTTCGATACCTGGGACCTCCTGGGGAAAAAAAAGAGAGATAGGGGAGCTCTTAGAGAGATTTTATTTCAAAAAAGCTTAATTTTTGTGTATTTGTGTTTTTTTTTGTTGATGTTGTTGTTTGCTTGTTTTTTAACATTTTGTTCCTGAAAGAGAAAGCAAAAGGAGCGAGCTTCAGTTTTTTGGGAATTCTGTAATATGGAATAGTCTGTTTTTTCCAGGTTGTAAAATAAATGAGTTGTCACTGTACATGGCTTTGTGGGTTTGTACATTGTGCTGATTTCACGTGTGAACTATTTTCTTAAAATACCTTTACACTTAAGTATTGCTTAATTTTATTTTAGTCTGTGTCCCAACTAGATTTTTTTCCCCACGAAAGTAAAAATTAAAACAAAAGAAAACCACAAAATGATAGAGAACATACAATCTCAAATTTTATGAACCTTGGAGGCAATAAAATAAAGAAGTTATATCTTTCCTGCTCCCTTTATTACCTGGAAAGTTTTTGCTCTTCCAGTCAAGTCATGTGAAATTCTTACATGAGCAATGCCTTTAGACAGATGGGTGGAAAAATAGCCTGCTCTTCCTGGCAATACTCAGAAGCAGGCCTAAAGGCAAAATGATCTTTAAACCAAACCCAGACAAGGGAGAACCCTATTATAAATGGGAAACCCATTGAGAACTTGAGAGCTATCTGCCTCTCCAAACAGAACTAAAGATGGTAAGCAGCATAAACAACAGAAGCAAAAAATTAAAGAACAAAAACCTTTTACTTGAATAAAATCCCTTAGCAGAACTCTCATTTATGTAAAGTAACAGGAACCTTCCCACCTAATACTTTACCTTTCTGGAGGTAGATGCTTGAGCTACATGTTCCCTTAGAATCCCAACTACCAGGATTCTTCAGATCTCTTATAAATTATTATAATCCACCCCCCCGCCCCAGCTCCCCAAAAGTTATCAGCGCCATGAAAACAAAGACTGTCACAGTTATATCCCCATTACCTGCCTACACAGGGCCTGGCAAACACTTGTTAGTCATTTGGATTTTGGCTGAATAGATGGATTAGAGGAATGAGAGAAAAATTGGGGGGGAAGATGTGATTAGGCACATAGCAAGGAAAAGTTAACCAAAAATTACCCTTAACTCCACTCCCTCCAACTTAACTTTGACTCTGTGAAATCATCAGGGTTTACTTGAGAAGAAACAGTGGAGAAGATGTAAAAAGGAAACAGCAAGAGAAAATGGAGATGAAATGTAAAGGGAGCTATAGAGAAGGTTGATCAAACTGGTTCTCTAATATTCACCCCTTCACACCTCACAGTTTTATACACTGAGCTGTTCAACAGAGGCCAGATTTCACCCTCTAACGAAGGATAGTCTGAATGGATTGTGTAAATTAGATGATAAGCGATAAAATGCTAATTTCTGAAAACTCAAACCTTACAACAGGCCCTCAGAAGGGACTTTCCTGGGTGGTGGTGCAAGGGCCAAGAATCGCATCTGAGATAATGAATTTGCATTTTCTACTTCACCTTTCCTCTGGCTCTTTAGTGCTCCAGTTGCTGAGCAATATCAAGCCCCGAGGCAGGACAAGAAAAGCAGGACAAGGAGGAAAAGAGGCCCAGGTAATCCGGAAACTGAGTAATACACCTATAAAAACACACAGTAAACCACAGCTTTATAATTCATTTCCTTAATAGGAACATGAAGCTCAGCAAAAACACAGCCACAAAAAGAATGATGCAATATGTGATAGACAATAGTGATGCTTGTCAGTGTTTCTGGTACTTCTCTCCAGAGCACACAAGAAGACTGATAAGTACACAGGAGGATGCTAAGCATTCAGTAGGACTGTTTCCCGACTTTATCTCTTGAACCTAGATGTGGCCATATGATTAGCTTTGGTCAATAAAATGTGAGTGGAAGTGATGACGGTCACTTTCAGGTGAAGCATTTAAGAGCTAACACATGACTCCTCATGATATTTTTTCTTCCTGCCACTATGATGGGCAGCATTTCAAATGATGGTGCTTCCACCAGCCTGGGTCCTGAATGAGGATGATGTAGAACAGGGACCAAGAAATTACAGCCCGTGGACTATTCACTTGTTTTTGTAAATAAAGTTTTATTGGAAGGCAGTCACACCCACTTGCCTATGGTTGCTTTCCAGTTACAAAGGGAGAATTCAATCATTGTAACAAAGACCAGACAGCCTGCAAACCTAAAATCTTTACTAAAGTTTGCTGACCCTTGATGTAAAGCACAGTTTCCCCACCCTTACTAATTTGGGGAGAATATGTAGAATGAGGAGAAAGGTAAGCCCTTGTTATATTAAACCAACAAAAATTTTGGGCTTGTTACTCAAATATAACCTAGGATATTCTGACTGATACAAAACTAAAAAACGCAATCACTCAATTTGTGTGTATATCATTAACAGAAACACGTTATTCAATAATTAGTGAAAACAGAGTCTTCAGGACTGCCTCGGAGGCGCAAGCCCGGCTATCCGGGTTCAAGGTGGCGTCCCTAGGGAGGCCTCGGCGCCACGAGGTGGGGGCTTGTTCGGAGGGTTCCGGTGGGCGAGGCAGGTGGCGGAGGTCACGAGGCTGGGGGCGGGGGTCATCCGGGACTGCACCGGGCTAGTAGGCCTCCGGGCGCCAGAAGCCTGGGTGACAGCGAGGAACTGCCCGGCCTCGCTCCCCTGGGGGCCTCCCCTGAGGAGGACGCGGCAGAGGATGCAGGAGAGAAGGGAGGAGGGGCTTTCTGTCTGGGTCCCCTTCCAAAGTGCAGCTGCCTCCGTCACCAGCCTTTACAAAGAAAGCACAGGTACGCGTCAGCGAAATTTTGATATTGGAATTCAGACTGGCTGTCAGTGACGCCATAATGATGTGTTTGTTGGCTTGGGTTAAAAGAGCACAGACCTTTAAGTTGAGAAGATCAGCTTTCTGTGTGGAAAAGATCCACCGCTTAGAAACTCTAAACCGCTCCCCAAACTGACTGTCGTGTCCCCTAACCAAACTACTTCAAGGAAAACTGGCTCACCTGAAGAGACTGATTTGCAGCCCTTCCGGGAAGCCACAGCTCTGCATGGTAAAACCTTTTAAACATTTCTTTGGAAAAAAAGGGTTCAGAGTGTGCCTATGGGCCCATTTTCACGTTTAGAGTTAGGTTCAGCTATATTGTCTGGTTTTTTGTCCATTATAGTGAACACTTACTCTAGAAATGGTTAACTAACATTTCTAGTTAAGAACTTGGCAATTTTTGGACTGTCAACTAGCCCAACCTAAATAGTACGTTTTTAAAGAAAGTTAAGTTTGAGCTTATTGGTGTTACCTTAACAGAATCCTTCCGCAGCATTGATTAGAACTTACTGCTTTGCTTGTATATATTGTACATGTTTTCTTACTCATTTCTGAGTTAAAGAGGATGTTCTTGTGTAACAAAAATTCTGTTAACATTTATAGTTGTTTGGAGAGCTTGGACGGTGACCAGGCAAGTAAGAATTGCGTTGTTCTCATGGGAACTCCGCTGAGGCCTTAGTGATCGAATGTGCCTGTTAAGGGTGAGCATTGATGACCTCTGTTGGTGTGCATAGAGGTAAGAAAAATCTTTATGCCTATTGCTTTGTGCCTATTGTCTCTTGAGTCTTTCTTGGTTTGGTAGTCAAGACTGTGTAGTCAGTGGACAGGCCCATCTTCACTTCCCCAGGCCAGACCTGTCATCAAAAGGCATCTCTGCCAAGGGATTTGAGAATGAACTGGAGAAGCCTGGGGAATGTAGTCAGTGATAAGTCTTGTGTCGTCTGCTGCCCTGTAATATAGACTTCCAAAGAGGAGGATACTGGAAGCATTACCTTCTGTATGACAACTTTCAAACTAATGGAAGCATAATAAAACAACAGTGAAGCAAGATTTGGTTGAAACCAAGATGAAAACGTGGATCCAGCAGTTGACTAACCAGATAGAAACAATCAGTGAGTTAGGTCTGAATCCTGTTAAAAAGTTGACCTTTGTGGAGCATAGTGTAGGTCTTCCAAAACAAAATAACTCAGTTATCAAAGTTGTAGGGTATATACAAAGGGCTTCTAGCTTATTGAAGCTTTACTTCTTACAAAGGTTCTTACTCTCTTTGGCAAACCTTGATTCCTCTAAAAACCCCATGGAATTGGAAATAGTGATTTTTTTTCCTGATTTGTGACAAAGTGAAACAAACAAAAACCTTTTATTGCAAGGAAGTCCATGATGTATGGATATAGTATTAAAGACTGCACACTGTTTTTAATAGAGTGAAATAATTATGCCATTACCACTTTTGAAACTCCTACAAAAAAGAGGTTGATCTGTTCCTCTTGGATTACAGTTACGCAATATCATTCTCCTGTAAATTTGGAAAAACAATTATTGAAAGTGTATGTAGTCCTCAGATTAATTTTAGTGCATTGCAGAATTTGATGTAGTTGTCTCTCTTTAAGCATTCTGATTTTCTTCCTTTATCATAAGTGGATTTATGACTCATTCCATACTTAAAGTAATATTTTTTTGTACTATGCTATCATACTTTAGAAGATAGTTTCAAGAAATAAAAAACTCATGTTTGTTATAAAATCTTTTTAAAAAAGAGAGTAAAAACAATTAGCACAGTATCTAGTGCAGAATAAGCAGTTTGGTAGTATTTTCCTTTTCTTGATTGAACATTCCCCCATTTGAAAAAGAGATATAGCACCAGTGTAATAAAAAATGGGGTCTGTGTCAGATCCCTCAGAACACGTTATCTGAAAGTGGTGACTTTTCAACAGATTTTAAGGGAAAGATATTAATATGATAATTATTAAGAGGGTTAAGGGACAGTAGAGGAGGCCGAATGAAAGCAAGGGTGAGTCTGTTCAGTACAGAGTTGAAATGTCAATTGCCACAACAAGAGGCGTGTAATGCGCAGAGGCAAAGGGCAAAGGGTAGATTCCCTCTTTACATATGATTGCTTCTGTGATGCTAAAGCCTGGCTGCATGTTTGAAGCAGAGATGAAAAAGTTGAACTGGACTCAATTTGCTTCAGTAATAAAAATGATTTAAAGTTTTGAACAGTAAAAAGAAAGTTTTTTTTTTTTTTTGAGATACTGAAGGCCAGGGATTGAACCCAAGACCTTGTATGTGGGAAGCCAGCACTCAACCACTGAGCCACATCAGCTCTCCTGAGTTGGTCTTTTTATTTGTTTTGCTTGTTCTTTGTTTTTATTTTTTTTTTAGGAGGCACTGGGAACCGAACCCGGGACCTCCCATGTGGGAAGTAGTTGCTCAATTGCTTGAGCCACATCCTCTCCTTGGTTTTGTTTTGTTTTCAATTCTGGAAGAAAGATAAGAGAATATTTGCTAAGTTTTTAATAATAATATTAATAATGAACACTTTTATGATCTTATGTGCCAGATGCTGTTCTGAGTACTTAATACTTATAAACTCTTCTAATCCCCACAACAACCCCATGAGTTAGGTACCATTGCTGTTACCATTTTACAGATAAAAGGGTAAAGCACAGAGAAATTAAATAGTTTGGCCAAAGTCAGCAGTTAGTAAGAGGTGGGAGTGCTTTTACACCCAGGCATCTGGGTCCAGTGTTCAGGCTCTTAACCACTTTGCTATATTGAATATCCAAAGGCTTTTCTACTACTGGACTTGGGACAGAGTATGAAGGCAAGGACTCATCACTAGGCTGCTGTGTTATCTAGGATGCTTTTGTCCCTGTACATTGGAAAATACAACTCAAACTGGCTTAAACAATGAAGAAATTCATTATTTCATGTAACAAAATTCCAGAGGAAGGGCAGCTGCAGAATTGGTTTAGTCAGTGGTTCAATGATATTGTAAAGAATGCAGGCTCTTCTTCCCTTTTGAGTCTAATCTCCACAACATTGACCTCACCTGAGGTTGGTTGCTGTTATGGGTTATGAAGAGGGTATGTATGTGTTCCTTTGTTGCCACCCAGCTGGAAAGAGAAATCCTCCTACACCTTCCATTCCTTCTGGGCCATATTAGGTCATATGTTCATGCCTGAGCCAAAAAAGTGACTAGGGCAATGCCACATGCTGATTGGCTTAGAAAAATAAGGGTCCCTAGAGCTGGAAATATGGTCAACTTCTGAGTCATTCCCACTGCATGGGGAAAGGATTTAATACCTGAATAAAATCAGAATTTGGTTAGAAAGGAGGAATGGGGTTTGGATGGATAAGTAATCACCAGTGTCCACTCAGTGGTATTCAGCTGAAACTCAACCATATCTGCCAACTTGGTTCTTTCTGCCACCCTTTCCCTGCAGGTCCTCCTACAGAGGTGGCAAAATTCATGCACTGATGACATCATGAGTTTGAATCTTAATTCTGTTGTCCCTTCATGGACAAGTTACTTGAAATATCTAAGCTTCATTGTCTTCATCTGTAAAGTTGAATACTAGTTTCAGAAGAGTGTTGTGAAGATTAAATGAGATTATGCATTAAAGCCCTAAACTCTTTAATTATTATGGACAAAAATTATATCTTGGATAATTTGACTTGCTTATTTGACTGTGGTGTGGATATAGTTATAGAAAGCATAGAAACTCTGCAGTCACTACCATAGGGCATGGTTCAGAAAAACCAGATGCCATGTGGGCCTAAGCAGAAAAGGCCAAGGGTCATACAGTTGTTTTCCTGTGAGGAGTTCTTGCTATACACTTCATGTGACATGCTCCATAAGTGAGTATGTCCTTGTGTGTCTTAGCTGGCCTACATATGGAATGCCCAGGGCGTTGAGACCTGCCTGGATTGGGGAAAATGGAAGGGGCTCAGAAGATTGCTCTGTTGACATCTTTCAGTGCTAGCATTTTATCTTGCACGTAATAGGTAGATAGTAAATATTTGTTAATTCACAACAGAATAAGCCTGTACTATTTACACTGCTAAAAATTTGAGAATTGATTTGAATTGCATGTGGAAACTGTTTCTTGTAGTTTAAGAAGGTATAATTTCAAGAATCTGTGATGGAATCATGTACTTAAATCCTCATAAATATTTCAAACCAACCACAACAATTTTAATTTGTTGCAAAAAGAAACCAGATTAAAATATAATGCGAGGGAAGAAGGGATGCAAAGAGAAAGAGAGACAGACAGAGAGAGACTTTTTCCAATATGTGTTATGAGACACATGGACAGAGAAGTAAGGGGTTCCCATGGAGAGATTCAAAGGATAGGAAGGGATAAGTGTTTTCTAGAGCAGGAGAGTAGAGAGGTGATTCATTCCCTCAATGTTAATTAAGGAAGAAATGTTTAAGTGCTTATTGTGCAGCCATCAATGATGCAGATTATTTAGAATTAAAGGAGTTTAATCCCTGAGAGAAAGGTGAAGGTGGGGAGAGCAAAGGGGAAAGTAAGTGTGGTTGAGGGGGAATTCCAGATTAGAGTCAGTGTATCCTTCAGAGACCTTTCTAAATGATCAAAGAATATGAATAACTTCAAGACACAGCCCTGTTAATCATACTGATTCAGAGAAAACCCCAAGCATAAGGTTTCTGCATGAGGTAAGTAAGGTGAGTTAGGGTAGGCTTCTTGAAAATGATTCTTGGCATCTCTTAGATTCATGGCAATTTCTTAGCTTGAAAAGAACCTGAGAGGCATCCTTCTCAGCCACCTGTCTGGACACTTGCAAGTACATGGGCAGCAAGCAGTTAAGGATAGGAAACATTACATTAAAGGTGATGATAGTAGCCTGTAGTAAACACTAGAGCTTTAAAGAGATATCGTAAAAATTGGTCTTTGATCATCTGTAGCTGAAGAAAATAGTGAATCAAAACAACCCAGTTTCCTTTTTTTTCCCTCTTTTTTTAAACTTTATTTTGTATATTTAATAATTGAATATATAAACAATTAAAAACTAAAAAGTAAACACAGATGAATAAATACATACATTTCTCAATTAAGTGTACTGGGTACATATAAAATTTTTTTTTGAACCCAACAATATGTTACACAATATATTTGGTTCATAGTAATGCAGTCATACAGTATTTGTCCTTTTGTGTCTGGCTTGCTTTGCTTAACATAATGTCTTCAGGTACATCCATGTTGTCATATGCTTTACGACTTCATTTCTTCTTATAGCTGCATGATATTCCATTGTGTGAATAGACCACAGTTTATTTATACATTTGTCTGTTGATAGACACCTGGATTGTTTCCAACTTTTGGCAATCATGAATAATATTGCCATGAACATCAGTGTGCAGATGTCTATTAGTGTCACTGCTCTCAGTTCTTCTGGGTATATACCCAGTAATGGTATTGCTGGGTCACGTGGCAAGTCTATGTTCAACTTCTTTAGGAACTGCCAAACAGTGGCTGTACCATTCTGCATTCCCACCAACAGGGAATAAGCATTCCTATCTCTCTACATCCTCTCCAACACTTGTAGTTCTTTGTCTTTTTAATAGTGGTCATTCTGATATGTGTGAAATTATATCTCATTGTAGTTTTGATTTGCATTTCCCTAATTGCTAGTGATGTTGAGCATTTTTTCATGTTTTTTTTGCCATTTGTATTTCTTCTTTGGACAAATGTCTATTTAAGTCTTTTGCCCATTTTTTAATTGGGTCATTTGTCTTTTTACTGTTGAGTTGTAACATCTCTTTACATATCCTGGACATTAAACCCGATATGGATATGTGATTTCCAAATATTTTTTCCCATTGAGTTGGCTGCCTTTTCACCCTTTTGACAAAGTCCTGTGAGGTGCAAAAGTGTTTAATTTTGAGGAGGTCCCATTTATCTATTTTTTCTTTTGTTGCACGTGCTTTGGGTATAAGCTCCAAGAAACCACCACCTACTACAAGGTCTTGAAGATGATTCCCTGCATTTTCTTCTAGGACAATTTTATGGTCCTGGCTTTTATATTTAGATATTTGATCCATTTTGAGTTGATTCTTGTATAGGGGGTGAGAATCCTCTTTGATTCTTTTGGTTATAGATATCCAGTTCTCCCAACACCATTTGTTGAAGAGACTGTTTTGTCCCGTTAACACGGACTTGGTAGGTTTGTCAAAAACCAGTTTACTGTATAGGTGAGGGTTTATTTCTGGGTTCTCAATTCTATTCCACTGATTGATGTGTCTATCTTTATGCCAGTACCATGCAGTTTTGACCACTTTAGCTTTGTAATATGTTTCAAGATCAGGCAGTGAAATTCTTCCCACATCGCTCTTCTTTTTCAGAATGCTTTTGGCTATTCGGGTGCACTTACCCTTCCAAATGAATTTGGTAATTGCTTTCTCTAATCTTGTAAAGTAGGTTGTTGGAATTTTGATTGGTATTGCATTGAATCTATAAATCAGTTTAGGTAAGATTGACATCTTCATGATATTTATTCTTCTAATCCATGAACATGGAAGGTCTTTCCAATTGTTTAGGTCTTTTAAATTTTCTTTTAGCATTGTATTGTAGTTTTCTGCATATAGGTCCTGTACTTCTTTGGTTAAATTAATTCCTAGGTATTTGAGTCTTTTTGTTGCTATTGAAAATGGAATTTTCCCCCTGATTTCTTCCTCAGATTGTTCAGTACTAATGTACAAAAACATTACTAGTAGATTTTTGCGTGTTGATCTTGTATCCTGTCACTTTGCTGAACTCATTTAGTAGCTCAAGTAGCTTTGTCATGGATATTTCAGGATTTTCTAAGAACAGGATTATGTCATCTGCAAACAGGGAGAGTTTTACTTCCTCTTTTCCTATTTGGGTGCCTTTAATTTTTTTTCTTCTCTAATTGCGCTAGCTAGAACTTCTAGTACAATATTGAATAACAACGGTGACAATGGGCATCCTTGGCTTTTTCCAGGTCTTAGAGGAAAAGCTTTCAACCTTTCCCCATTGAATATGATGTTGGCTGTGGGTTTTTCATATATGCCTTTTATCATATTGAGGAATTTTCCTTCTATTCCTATCTTTTGAAGTGTTTTTATCAAAAAAGGATGCTGGATTTTGTCGAATGCCTTTTCTACATCAATTGAGATGATCATGTGGTTTTTTTCCCTTTGATTTGTTAATGTGGTGTATTACATTGATTGATTTTCTTATGTTGAACCAACCTTGCATACCAGGAATAAATCCCACTTGGTCGTGTTGTAGAAGTCTTTTGATATGCTGTTGGATTCGATTTGTAAGTATTTTGTTGAGAATTTTTGCATCTATGTTCATTAGAGAGATTGGCCTGTAATTTTCTTTTCTTGTAGTATCTTTATCTGGCTTTGGTATTAGGGTGATGTTGGCTTCATAAAATGTGTTGGGCAAATTTCCCTCCTCTTCAATTTTTTGGAATAGTTTAAAAAGGATTGGTGTTAATTCTTTTTTAAATGCTTGGTAGAATTCACCTGTGAAGCCATCTGGTCCTGGATTTTTCTTTGCTGGGAGATTTTTAATGACGGATTCAATTTCCTTAAATGTGATTGGTTTGTTAAGTTCTTGTATTTCTTGTAGCATCAGTGTAGGTTGGTTGTGCGTTTCTAGAAATTTGTCCATTTCATCTAGGTTGTCTACTTTATTGGCATATAGTTTCTCATAATATCCTCTTATGACTCTTTTTATTTCTGTGAGGTCATTTGTAACTTCCCCCTTTTCATTTCTGATTGTATTTATTTGCATCTTCCCTCTTTTTTCCTTTTTAGTCTAGCAAGGGATTTGTCAATTTTATTGATATTCTCAAAGAACCAGCTTTTGATTTTGTTGATTTTCTCTATTGTTTTTCTGTTCTCATTTTCATTTATTTCTGCTCTAATCTTTATTATTTCTTTCCTTCTGCTTGCTTTGGGATTGGTTTGCTGTTCTTTTTCTAGTTTCTCTAGTTGTTCAGTTAAATCTTTGAGTTTAGGTCTTTCTTGTTTTTTAATATAGGCATTTAGGGCTATAAATTTCCCTCTCAAGACTGCCTTCGCTGTATCCCAGAAGTTTTGATACATTGTGTTCTCATTTTCATTTGTCTCAATATATTTACTGATTTCACTTGCAATTTCTTCTTTGACCCACCGATTATTTAGGAGTGTGTTGTTCAGTCTCCACACATTTGCAAATTTACTTTTTTTCTGTCTATTATTGATTGCTAGTTTCATTCCATTATGATCTGAGAAGATGCTTTGTATAATTTCAGTCTTTTTATATTTATTGAGAGCTGAATTATGACCTAACATGTGGTCTATCCTGGAGAAAGATCCATGGGCACTTGAGAAGAATGTATAACCCGCTGAGTTTGGATGCAGTGTTCTGTATATGTCTGCTAGGTCTAACTTGTTTATCATATTGTTCAAGTTCTCTGTTTCCTTGTTGATCTTCTGTCTAGTTGTTCTATCTAATGATGTGAGAGGGGTGTTGAAGTCTCCAATAATTATTGTAGAAATGTCTATTTCTCCCTTCAGTTTTGCCAGAGTTTATCTCATATATTTTGGGCACCCTGGTTAGGTGCATAGATAATTATGAGTGTTATATCTTCCTGGTGGATCATTCCTTTTATTAATATATAAGGCCTTCTGTATCTCTTATAACTTTTTTGCATTTAAAGTCTGTTTTGTCTGATATTAGTGTAGCTACCCCTGCTCTTTTCTGGTTACTATTCACATGGAGTTATCTTTTTCCAACCTTCCACTTTCAGCCGGTTTGTATCCCTGGGTCTAAGGTAAGTTTCTTGTGAGCAGCATATGGATGGCTCATGTTTTTTATCCACTCTATCAGCCTGTATCTTTTGATTGGGGAGTTTAATCCATTCACATTCAATGATACTACTGTAAATGCACTATTTACTTCCTCCATTTTATTCTTTGGTTTTCATATGTCATCTTGTTTTTGTCTCTCTTTTTACTCTTTTGGTTATCCTTTCTGCTCTTCTTTCTTCTATACTCTCCCCAAGCCTCTCTCTCTCCTGTCTTTTTCTTTCAGGTTCTATGGCTTCCTTTAATATTTCCTGCAAAGGTGGATTCTTTTTTGCAAACTCTCTTAGTTTCTGTTTGTTTGTGAATATTTTATACTCACCTTCATATTTGAAGGACAGTATTGCTGGATAAAGAATTCTCGGCTGGCAGTTTTTCTCTTTCAGTTTCCTAATCATATCATACCACTGTCTTCTTGCCTCCATAGTTTCTGAAGAGAAATCTGCACTAAGTCTTACTGGGCGTCCCTTGTATGTGATCGTTTGCTTCTCTCTTGCTACTCTGAGAATTTTCTCTTTATCTTTGATATTTGACATTTTGAGTAGTATGTGTCTTGGTGTAGGTCTATTTGGATTTATTCTGATTGGGGTACAGTGTGCTTCTTGGACATGTAAGTTCATTTCTTTTGTGAGAGTTGGGAAATTTTCAGCTATTATTTCCTCCAATACTCGTTCTGCCCCTTTTCCCTTCTCTTCCCCTTCTGGAACTCCCATGACACGTATGTGTTGTCATTCAATTCTCTGAGCCTCTGCTCAATTTTTTCTATTCTTTTATCTCTCTGTTCTTTTCTCCCTTAAATTTTAGCTGCTCTGTCTTCAGTATCAGTTATTATTTCTTCTACCATTTCAAACCTGCTTTTGTATGCCTCAAATGTGTTTTTGACAACCCCTATTGTGTCTTTCATTCTCATGAACTCCGTTACTTTTCTGTTCAGGATATCAAATTCTTCTTTGCGTTCACTCAGTGTCTTCTTGATATCATTTATCTCTTTAACTATACTGTCTTTCATCTCATTAATTTGATTTTGGAAATTTGTATTCATCTCGCTGATTAGTTCTCTCAAATTCTGCATCTCTTCTGGGACTTTGATATATTCCTTTTCTTGGGCCATGTCTTCTATTTTCTTAGCATGGCTCATAATTTTTTGCTGGTGTTTAGGCATCTGGTTAGGATGTAGTTTACTCATATGCTCAATCTCTTTTTCTTTTATAGGGATTTAATGGCAGGAGGCTGTGAGTTACCACAGCTCTTTGATTTTGAGCTTGACCTGGATTGTTAAGATTGTCCTGCTGGTTGCTCAAAACTGGGCACTGGACCCAGTAATTGGTTATAGAGTCACTTCCTAGGGCCTTGGGCAGGGAGATTATAGAGGCCAGGAAAAGCGTCTCCTACTTATTTTTAATTTTCTTATGTGCACTTCCTTGGTCTGACAGGAGATGGCGCTCTTTGGCAGCTCTCAAGTCAATGCCTGGCCGGAGTGTATTTGTTGTGACACAGACCAGATCAATGTGATAGAGCTTCCTGTCTGGGGACTAAGAGCCTTGTAATTCAAACTTTCTGAGACAGTTCTCCAGTCTCCTTTGGCAGCTCCCTCCCTTTTCCCAGCTATGAAATATTTCCATTCCTCTCTGAGTCCTCAACAATCAGTCCCTGTTAGTAGAGGAGGATATTGGGAGGTTTGTATATCTTTAGCTCCTCGCAGGCTCCAAGGCAAACAATGGCGCAGCACCACCCGGCCTAGAAGAGCTCTGGGGACACGGCAGACCAAACCTGAGAGTCAAAAGCTGAGTCAGCCCCAGGCTCTCTCTCCCCTCTCCTCTGGAGTCCTCAACAATTAGTCCAGGCTAGAGGAGAGGGAGATTGTGAGGGTCAGATTTCTCCAGTCCTTCCTAGGCTCCCAGGGCAAACCACCGTGTAGAAGGGTCCGTGGGGCTTTGCAGCCCAAATTTGCGGGTCAGAACCTGAGTCAGCCTTAGGCTGTGCCCCTCTCTCTTCCCTTTCCTGGAGTGGTAGTTCCCTGGAGCACGCTTTGTCTATACCGCAGGCCCAGAGGCCTGAGAATTCTAAAGAGTGTGGAGGAGGGTGCTGGCAGCAGCAGCCGCTGCTGGTTCCAACTCATGGTTCTGTCGTCGCGATTTCCCTCTTTTGTCCCTCTCTCCTCTGGGTGGTGTGCAGCCTTCACCTGCTGTCCTAAACCCTAGAAGATCTTTTTTGGGGCTTTTTCAGCCTGTCCTCTAGCTATTTTTCTGGTGAAGAGATTCCCATGTCTTACTAGTCCGCCATCTTCTCGGAAGTCTGCCACCTGTTTTTATAAATAAAATTTTATTGGGACACTTCCACTTGTTTATGTATTGTATATGGCTGCTTTTGTGTTACAATAACAGAACTGAGTAGTTGCAACAGAGATTGTATGGTTCATGAAATCTAAAATATTTACTTTACAGAAAAAGTTTGCCAGCGTTTGTTCTATCAATACACGTTTGCCAAAGGTTGGGATTAAATCCATAAAGATTCAGAAGTCTAACACTTTAGCAAAGTTTTGAGGGGTCTTATGATCTGTGGCATGCCAAAACATCACCTCTAAGGTAAAGGATGAATTGTTATAACTACTACCACTGAGAAAAAAGCCAAGTGTGTGGTGGCCCTCTTTGGATTTTGGATGTGGAGACTTCATATACCACATTTAGGAAAACTATGTTGATCCAGTTTTCAGAGAGCTCTCTCCAAAAACTGCCAGTATCAAATTTGGCCCAGAGGAAGAGAGGGGCCTGCAGCAAGTTCAGGCTGCAGTGAAAGCTGTTGGGCCACTTGAGCCTTATGACTCATCTCATCATCTGAAAGTTCTAAATGTATCTGTTGTGGCTAAGGATGCTGTGTGGAATGTCTGGAAAAGCTCCTTAGCAGGATCACAGCACAGACCTTTAGGATTATTGAGCAAAGTCATATCTTTTGTGGCAGACAACAATTCCTCATTTGAAAAAACTACCATTACACTAGTCACATATAAAAATTTAATCCTCTTCATGGAACACCAAGTGACTACATAACCAGAGATGTTCACAATGAGCTGAGTGTTAGCAGAGCTACCAAGTCATAAGGCCAGGTAGGTACAGCAACAATTCATTACATGATGAAAAGGGTATATTCAAGATTAGACTTAAGTAGGTCCAGAAGACCTAAGTAAATTACCCAAACAGGTAGCCTAGGCTCATTTTCACATATGTTGTACTAATACATTTCCTTCAACCCATTCCTATGGCATCACTGAAGATTCCCTATGACCAACTGGGAAAGACAGAAAGGACTTAGACTTGGTTCACAAAAGAGTTGGTAAAATACGTTGGTGTTAGCCAGATGTGAGCTGCTACTGTATTAAAGCTCCATTCAAGTTTGACCCTCAAGGAAAGTGTTTAAGATAAATCCTCCCATTTGGCAGAGTTACTAGTAATACCCTTGGTTATCCACTTCTGGTTGAAGTAGAAGTAGCCTGAGGGAAGGATATATTCTGACTCTTGAGCAGTGTAAAGTGTCTTGATGAAATGGTCAATACCTAAAAAGTGCAAGACTCAAATACTTGGAACAAGGATGTCTATCAGAAATGTATGTAGATAGACATGGGAATGGACGCATTGCGTGCAAATCTTTTATCTCATGGTAATTCCCACTAGAAAACAGCAATCTCAGACAAAACTTTCAATAACCTCATGACCAGTGTAACCTACTGAATGAATATCAGTCAGATTACTGACTCATCCCAGTGCTTGTGCAATGGGACCATGAAACCATGGGGCAAGGATGGAAACTATGCATGAACCAAACAACCTGGTTTCCCTCTCACTAAGGCTGATCAGGCTACTGCCTCTGCTGCATTCTCTACCTGCCAGGATCAGACACTGATGCTGAGCCTTTGATATGGCTCCAGTCTTGAAAAGACATGACAACCAGCTGGTGGGGGACAATTATATCAGACCCTTCCACCTTAGAGGGGTCAGTGATTCATCTTAACTGAATTGATACTCTAGAGAGGTTGCTTTCTCTGCCCCTAATACCTCAAACAGCACCACTATGTAAGCGCTTACAGAATGCCCTATTAATATTGTACAAACAATACTAATTCAGAGTAAAGGATGCATTTTATCGCAGAGGAAGTGCCACAACAGGCTCATGGTTTTAGGGCTCACCAGTTTTAAAATTTATTCTATCGATCAGAAGCAACTTGCTTGATAGAACAGTGGAATGGCCTATGGAAGTCTTAGTTAGGGTAATGGCAAAAGAACAATACCTTTGGTGCTGTCCTTATGGTATGACAGATGGTAGAGAGATGTATGTATAGATATATAGATTTAGATATCTTGAACATACATATAGTGGTGGGTATATGTTTCCTGTTAACCCTGTTCTGCAATAACTCCAAGTGACCCACTTGCAGACTTTGAGTTCCTCATCCCCACAAACTTAGTCTCTGATAGATTAGAGATTCTAGTTCCCAGGGTGGAAACTCTTCTGTTATGGGTTCCACTGAATCAGGGGCTACAGCTTCTACCTGGCTACTTTGGGCTCCACCTGTCAGTAAACCAGCAGGCAAAACAAGGAGTTACTATACTGGATGTGTAGTGAAGAATTACCCTGACCCAAAGAGAGGTCTCACCTTTGCCCTCAGCTACTGGGAAGTGATCTTTAGGTCCCTGGAATGTCTTGCCTGATAGGAGTATCTTTCTTGGCCTGGGGGCTTGGCCACTGGACAGGCTAATAGTGTAATTTTTTAAAAAAGATTTATTTTTATTTATTTATAACCATCCCCACTTATTGTTTGCAGTCACTCTCTGCTCTTTGTATCCATTTGCTGTATGTGCTCTGTGTCTGCTCATCTTCTCTTTTAGGAGGCACTGGGAACTGAATCTGGCACCTCCCATGTGGAAGAGAGGCACTCAAACACTAGAGCCACCTCAGCGATCTCGTTTGTTGTATCTCTCATTGTCTTTCCTCTTTGTGTCTCTTTTATTGCGTCATCTTGTTACATCAGCTTGCCTCGCCTGCCTGCGGTGCCAGCTTACCTTCTCCAGGAGGTACCATGAACCGATCCCAGGACTTCCCATGTGGTAGGCGGAAGTCCAATTGCTTGAGCCACATCCGCTTTCCTGTAGTTTGTTATTATCATTATTTTTAGAGGAGGTACTGGGGATTGAACCTGGGACCTCATACATGTGTACCTTAGCTACACCCACTTTCTAGCAGTGATTTATGAGCCACACTATATAATTTCTGACTTCCAGAAGAACTGGAGACATTAGTTTGACCTCAAGGAGGGGCTAGAGACTAAAGTTGAGCCATGTGGGCAGTATCAAGCCCAGTAAAAACTCTGGGCACCAGAAGTTTGGATGAATTTCCCTGGTTGGCCTTACACTGAGCTTATTGTCAAACATGGCTGTCCATGACTCTAAGGGGAAAGGATAATTTGAAGCTCTGTGTTTGGATCCTTCCCAGATGTGTCTCTCCCTTTGACTCATTCTAACCTGTTTCCTTTCTCTGTAGGAAATCATGAGTACAATAGTTTTCAGTGAGTTCTCCAGGGAATTACTAAAACTGAGGGTGGTTCTGGGAACCCCCCTCAACTGGCAATTGTGTTAGAAGTGAGGGTGGTCTTATAGGGACTATTTCCTCTAACTGTACATTGACTAAACCCATTGTACTTACAGACATAACTGATGAAGAGACTCTCAAGGAGCAAGGGTTGGGATTCACTGGGACATCTCTGGATTCTTCTGTATCCAATAATATCTATTACAGAGCAACTGCATCCACAATGACTTTATAAGTTTAAGACAAATAAGGGATGTAACTCCTCAGGGATGAAGGTCTGGGTCACTGCACTAGGTAAGGAACTAAGCTAGCTGAAGTGGTAGTCAAGAGTAAGGAAAATTTAGAATGGGCAGTTAGGAAATGATGAGTATCAGTGTTGCTCTGGGGCCAGCTGCAGCAGCAGGAGGTGCCGCTTGGTTTGATAACCTTCTTTAAATGCTTTTGAGAGGTTACAAAAGCTTAACCATTACCGTGAAGGACTGGACTTGTACTTCCCCTCTTGGGAGGAGAAAGAACTTCTAATTATCTTATGAGATCTGGATATCAGATTTGAGGGGCACAATGAGTCTATCAAGATAGGCTCCCCTCTCAAACAACTGCTAAAATGTTGCCAGAATCAGGCCCTCCTTCAGACTCCATCATGATGACTGCCATTATCAAAGGTCCTGTGAGACCAGTCCAAACAGTGTGTCATATTAAAGCATAACTAGGGTATGTGCTGGGACCGGGGCAATTCAAGAACCACATCTGGATGTCCAACATTAGTTTTAGGAACACAAAGGAGAAACATGCACATGTTTACCTGTAGGTGTAAATTGGCTAAGAATCCAAAGTGTTCTTGATACTTTGAACAAAGCACGCTGTGCTGAGGCTACTTATCAGCTTTCCCCCAAGCAATGCAAATCATTGAAGAAAGAACAGATCTGCTGGCCAACCAGATCAGACACCTCAGAACCAGGATATAGATAAGATAACCATTGCACATTTTGTTTGTGTTAAATAAAAACTCAAATGTGTGTGTGTGTTTGGGGAGGTGTGTGTTTGAACACACACCATACACATATAAATACACAACAGTAGTACAGGATAAAGGGAAGAAAACTAACTTTCCCACTCAGAACCCAGAGAAGTAAACTGGGAAGATTCCCAAAGAATAAAAATACGTTATCAGTTTGATTAAATATGAATTGAAGAGGAAGAGCAAAAGAGGGTTTAAAATCTTGTTGGAATCTCTAAGCTGATGAACCACTGGATTGTGATTTAGGTGACCATGGAAAGGGCTGTCCTTGGGATACAGAAAGTAGGGACAATGAACCCAAAGAGCCAAGAAAAATCCAGTCTATGTGACAAGTCAAGATTCAATAAATAAGCTGGATATCTATAAAGGGTTTCCTTACATAGTCACAATTTCTGCTTAGGTAGTAAATTAGTTTTGTATTCTAAATACACAAGTATGTGATGAGTGTAGGATGGCCCAATAAATATTTATTGAATGAGAAAAGTAGTTATTGCAAATTTCTGGGGCAAAGCTGAAAATCCTTCTAAACTTCTAAAGGTTCAAAGAAACAACTTTATCAGTTATTTGTTTCTAGTTAGTAATTGTTTTTTGTTTTACTCTTGTTTTTTGATTTTTCATTCCTGGTAATGGTAAAAGTAATTATTTGGAAGAGAGACTTAAACTGTGTATTAGCAGGAAGTAAATATTCAAGTATATTTAATTGGATTATAAGCTTGTTTCTTTGTATGAGACAATCATTGTATCTGTTTGCAACAGGAAGAGCATGGATGTTTTGACCTGGTTGTTAAAGAGTTTATCTAAAATGCATAAAAGTATTTGCTCTCTGTGAACCCCCAAAGCAGTATCTGGTCCTAAGCATTATGGGTCAGTTAAGACTCTTAAAGTATTTTGGTGTTTTGGCTTATAATAAGGTGACCAACTCATCCTGATTTACCTGGAAATTTCCCACTGATAGTATTGAAAAGCCATTGTCTTTGGATACCCCTCAGCAGTTCCAGGCAAACCAAGACAGTTGGTCCCATAGACTTGTGCTAAAATCCTCCCTACTTTCCTACAGGATCAGGGATTTAGGGGTGGTCAGTCCTGGCAATAAAATAATTTGTGTTTGAATGGGTGTGAGTCACTTTATAGTGCTTCCCCTGTCTTCCTCTTGGAAAGAACTTTAAAGCAAGCAAAAAAGACCAACAGTAGGGCATTGTCCCTGGGTGACTTTATCTTTTGCTGGGGCTAATTAAGGACTTCACAGTCTCTCATCCAAAATAAAGTTTAGCCATACTATTTGCTCCTGTGACCTCTGAGGACAGATGTCAGTGACATTAAACTATATCTATGATAGGTTCTGCCCTCCTCTAGTTATAGGACTACCCATGACAATGCAGGAGTGAGTCTACCAGATGGCCAAAGCAAACTTAATACAGCCATGCCATTTTGCCTTGACAGAAACATACATTGCCACCTACATATGGTACTTGTTTGCTTCCTGGACCTGTTTGCTTGAGTGGTATGAAGAAAAATGTTTAGGATTCTAAAAAATTATTTGGGGCCATAGACAAGAGCCATGTAATCTTTGAGCTTTGGGAAAACATTTGAGAGGAGAGATGGGATGATGTTGAGCCCTTGCTTACTTCCTATCTCAAAATGACCAGAGTAGCTCCACTTACATTTATTTTACATATTGTGTGTCCACATCAGATTTTTTTTTTTTAATGAAAGGGTTCTTTTTATTAATAAAATATTTGAAAAAACACTAAAATTTAGAATATAGACTATTTAGAATATTGATTCTATTGAGACATGATTATGACTATTTTAAAACATTTGAGTGCTGAAATAGTCCCATTATGCAACATCTTCAACCACACAAACGTTTGTGCCTTTTTTTTTTTTTTTTTCATTTCCTAATATAACATTTCCACCCACCCTCTTTTTAAAAAAAATTTAAAGCTGTGGGCTTTAATGGTTAAATTCAAATTCCAACTCAGCCATTTTCTAGCTTTGGAACCATGGCAAATAAACTTAAGCTGTTTTAGCCTCTGCATTCTTATGTGTAATGTGAGAATAATAATACTGACCTTCTGCTTTCCATGAGGATTAAATGAAATAATGCACATAAAGTGCCTGGTATGTAGATGCTTAATAAATTGTAGCTACTATTCTTACTGGTAAATCAAACACCAAATTTTATAGTCTAGCTTCTGCATACCTTGCCATTCTAATCTCTCACCATCCACTTCTCACTCTGTTCTGGTTTGGACAGTTCTTCCACGGCTGGCAGAGACTTAAATCAAGTCAAGAATAAAGAAATTTAGGAGTTTCTGAAGTATTGCTATGGGTTTGGGGAGGGATAGGGGAGGATGCTCAAAGTGTGAATTTGTAACGCCATTCTTCCCCAAAATCTCTTTCTGTGCTTTGGATATGCTGTTTTCATCTACTGGTAGTGCCCTTTCTCCTCTTCTTCACCCAACTAGCCATCAGTGTTCCCGCAAGGTTAGTTCAGTTGTCACCTCCCCAGGAAGCTTCCAACAAAGTTTTGGGGGAAATCTGTGACAATCAATATTGAAAAAATTATTCTGATCCAGAAATTTACACACAAAGAGAAATTTCTGACCAGCTTTTATTTTGCATATTTCATTCCCTTTGACAGTGATGATGAATGGAATAAGATTTTTGTTCAGTAGATGAATCTAGAAGCATGTTGTCAGGGCAATTAACTTGGAAATCTCTGGTGGATAAGCATGATTCACAGGCCTGTTGAACATCAGTACAAAGACTCTCATGGATCCTGGTTGCTTCCATTGGCTGAAAAAATCTTGAATTATGTGACAAACATTTTCATTTTGGTCATGACTCCCACTTGAGTCACTTGGTATTGGATGGAAAATGAATAGGAAGGTGCTGATCTTCTCTGTCAACTGAAAGGGAAGAGGCTAGTCTGGACAGAGCATTTTGGGTGCAGATTTGAGTGTAAGCCAACTATTTAAAAAATCCTCCTTCTTATAAGCTAGTGTATAACCTCTTCATAAGGATGAGGAGAGGGAAGTGGCTGTGGCTCAATCAGTAGGGCTCCCGTTTACCATATGGGAGGCCCCGGGGCCTCCTGGTGAGGGCCGGCCCGCCCGCACGGCGTGGTTGGCTGACCCAGCGAGCACGGGCAGCAGGGGGGTGATAAATGAATAAATAAATAAAATCTTTAAAAAAAAAAAAAAAAAAAGGATGAGGAGATTCCGGAGATACATATTTGTCATCTGGAGTGGATTGCACAGTAATCTAGAAACATGCATCACTGTGAAATTGAAATGAATCATAGTGACGAACAAGGGGAACGTGCTGGGACAGAAAGGTCAGTTTCATTTGATAAGAACGGAAAGGATGTTCTAGTTGGGAATGTGCTGACATTCATTAGTTCAGGAAAATACTGCACAAAGCCCCTCCCTCTGGGGAGGATTCCTGGGAAAGAAAAGAGCTCCCTGTGTGGCCATAATAATGTCAACCCCCTAAAAGCCCTGATTTGCTGGTGTCCAGGATCACAGTGCTCATAATGCATCGGATGCTGCTCTTTTCTTGTCCTGGAAGGGAAACATCTCTCCCTCCACGCCTGCAGGGTTTCCTGTGTTTGTCCGAATCATGTGAGCAGCAGAAGCCTAGTTAGTAATCAAGCACCAGTTGTAGCTGTTTCCTACCAAACATAGGTTTTAATTTTGAGGGTCCCCCTTCCAATGCTCTTTAGCATTGTGAGGGACCTGTAACCAGCTAGCTGCATATACCACTTTGGCCTGGGAAATCAAGCAGCAGATCTGGCTTAAATTTCAGGCAGGCTAGGACCAACTTATTTTATTTTATTTTTTATGCTCCTGTTATTTCCTTTTTGAAAAAGGCATACACAAAAAAAAGCACCAGTGGGAATGGTAGATGAAGTTTGCTTTTGGTGTTTTAGGGATATGCACATCTATCACTATAAAAGACATTTCCTTCAAAATGAAGGATTAAAAAAAGAAATCAGTGTTTCAGCTTAGCTCTTCTTTTTTTTTTTTATTCTTATATTTTTTTATCAGCTTAGCTCTTGATGAAATTGAAAATGTTTAGGGAGAGTAGAAATCTGGTAATGGATCATAGACTCTTGGGGATGAGAGAAGATTTGAAAAGTTATCAAACAGAACTCCTCAGTTTAGTGAAACCATATCTGCAGTTTTCTTTGAAGTGATGCATTGATACCTCATCTAGGTGTTGTGTATGTGATGGTTTTGAGCTATGTAGTCCAGAAAAACATGTTCTTAAACTTAATCCATTCCTGTGGGTGTGAACCCATAGCCACTAGGACCTTTTGATGAGGTTACTTCAGTTAAGGTGTGGCTGAACTGAGTCAAGATGGGCCTTAATGCTATTACTGGGGTCCTTTATAAGCAGAATGAAATTCATACACTTACAGAAGATAGCCACAGGAAGCAAGAAGCAACAGGTCAATGGAACCGGGAATAGAAGGGGGAGGCCAGGAGAGGCCACCATGTGCATTGCCATGTGACAGAGGATCCCAGGACCAAGGATCACTGGCAGCCAGCCCCAGAATGCCAGTCTTTGGGAAGAAAGCTTTGCCTTCATGGCACCTTTATTTGGACTTTTCCCTAGCTTCGAAACCAGGAGCCACAAATCCCCATTATTTAAGCCAACCCGTTGCATGGCATTTGCTTGAGCAGCCAAGGAAACTAAAACAGTAGTTAAGTCTAGGTCTTTGTACTTCTCTGCTTCTATCCCTCACAACTCTTATTCACAAATTCTACTTTCATCTCTCTGAAGATGACTTCTGAATCTTCATATCAAGGTATCTGGGTGTCAAACAGAACTAGGCTTAATTATCTATTTTGTTACTTAATTACTGTTTAATTTTGTATCAGTTGCTTGAATCTCTAGCCCTCAGTCCCTTCACCTATAATATGAGGATAAGAATACCTGTCTTGCCAGAATGTTATTATAACTAAATGAAATAGTGCTGCTTCTCTTACTTGGGTAATGCACACAACTCCTTTAAAGTAATAATGTGTGTGGATATTCAGTATTTACTTATATTTTTCTTATCATAATGTTACTTAAGTACATGTATAAAATTAGGTATAAATTCCTTAGGAGGTATATATATAAAATCAGCCCCCCTTTCCACCATATTCAATGCAAAATTTTAAATTAAATTAAAGCAAAAATATAATATATAAAATTCAAATTTACAATATACATTTAATATAATGGATATTGTTTTGATGAAATTAGATGAATTTACAATGTGAATTTGACACAGTTATGCACAAATTCATTTGCATGTATAATATCAAGTGCTGTTGTGTAAGTATCCGAGGAATTAAATGAGTCCCCAAAGAGAATTCTCGCCTCTTTGCCATGGCATAATGAGCTAGTAGGTGCTATTGGTGCTATTTCTCCACCTCTTTGTGAGACTGTTGTTTGGGCCAAAGAGGGGTCTTGCTTACCCAGCTTCTTACAAGACAAAGCAGGGCCACTGGTGACCCCACCAGATCATGCTCATGTTCAGCCAGAGGGAACCCTCATCTTGGTGCTCAGTTGTGAATGGTCTCATAGATATTCATTCTTTTTCTTTATTTTATTTAAAATAAAGTGGAATCATAGAATATTTGCACTTTCATATTTGGCTTATTTCACTTAGAACAATGTCTTCAAGGTTCACCCATATTGTAGCATGTATCATGTATCAGAACTTCATTCTTTTATGGCCAGATAATATCCATTGCATGCATATACCACATTTTGTTTATCCATTCATCCATTGATGGACACTTGGGTTGTTTCCACTTTTTGGCTATTGTGAATAATGCTTATGAACATTGGCATACAAGTATTTGTTTGAGTCCCTGTTTTCAATTCTTTTGGGTAATAGGGGTGGAATTGCTGAGTCATATGATAACTCTGTGTTTAGTTTTTGAGCATCTGCCAAACTGTTTTCCACAGTGACTCATCATTTTATGTTTCCACCACCAATGCACAAGGGTTACAATTTCTTCACATACACACCAACTCTTGTTATTTTCCATTTTAAAAATCATAGCCATTTTAGTGGATATAAAGTGTTATCTCATTGTAGCTTTGATTTCCCTAATGAGTAATGATGTTGATCATCTTTTCATGTGCTTATTGGCCATTTGTATATCTTCTTTGGAGAAATATCTATTCAATTCCTTTGCCCATTTTTTTTTGCTGGGTTTTTGCCTTTTTGTTGTTGAATTGTGAGAATTCATTATATATTCTGGATATTAAACCCTTATCAGACATATGATTGGTAACTACTTTCTCCCATTCTGTAGGTTGCCTTTTTACTTTCTTTTTTTTTTTTTTTTTACCGGGAGGTAGTAGGGATCGAACCCTGGTCTCTCCATATTGTAGACAGACGATGAACCTTTTGAGCCACATCCGTTTCCCAAAGGTTAAGAACCCCTGATCTAGAGAGTTCTTTTTTTTTTTTTTACTGGGAGGTCCCGGGAATCAAACCTGGGTCCCTCCATATGGGAGACGGACACCCAACCAGTTGAGCTACATCCGACCCCTTTACTTTCTTGATAATGTCTTTTGTTACACATAAGTTTTAATTTCTGATGAAGTATAAACACCTATTCTTGAGTGGGCTTTGGAGACCCACACTTCTCTAAAATCCACTGAGAAATTTTAAACAGAGGAGTTATACATTAACTTTTAGGAAGATCATTTTGTCAGCAGTTTTAAAGTTGGATTGAAGGGACTGAGAATGAAGGCAGCGGAGTCAGTTGGGCCATAGAAATACTCCAAACTCACAAGCTGGCATTCGAGTCATCTCACACTCTTTTCACTACTCAGCAGCTTTATCCTCTTCTATTTCCTAGTCTGAAGCTTCTGCTCTTGTGACTATGCCCTGCTTGAATTTCCCTGAATAAACAGTTTTCCTATCTATTCAGCCCTTGCTCATGTCTATCACTTTACTAGTTCTATCATCTGTCAGTCCTTATCAAATATCATATTCACCATTTAGGGCCCATTTTCTCCACCTACTCTTTCTTATTTTGTTCAATTTACCTAATATGAGTCATAAATTACCTTATATTGAGATATTTGTGTTCAACATTATGATTTAGATCTTCAAGCAATCAGAATCAAATTTACAACTTCCAGGAAGATGGAGTAGAAAGACATGGGACTCTCTTTTCTCCCAGAAAAATAGCTAGAGACAGATAGAAATGGCCTGGAAATCTTTTTTCAGGGTTAAGGACACCCAGGGAATGCTGGACACTACCCAGAAGAGAGAGGGGCAAAGGAAAAGAATCACAAAGGCAAAACTATGAGTTAAAAGCTGCAGCTGCTACTGCCAGCACCTCCCCCACCCTTTAGACACTTTTGAATTCTCAGCCCTTGGGTCCAGAAGCTACAAACAAAGGGAGCTCCAAGGGTCTACCTCCCCAGGAAAGGGAAGAGAGAGGAACACAGCCTAATGCTACTCAGCTTTTCACCCACAACTTTGGTCTGCTGTGTCCTAGGAGCCCTTCCAGGCTGGGTGGGTGGTGCCATTCTTTGCCTTGGGAGCCAAGAAAGGACTGAAGAGATCTGACCCTCTCAATCTCCCTCCCTAGTGACTGGGACTAGTTGTTGAGGATACACAGCAGAGTGGAATTACTTTTTACCTGGGAAAAGGGAGGGGGCTACCAGCAAAGGTTGGAGAACTGCCTCTGAGAAAGTTTGAATTGCAAGGCTTTTGGCCTCCAGGCAGGAACCTGTATCACAGTGATCCAGGCCCTGTTGCAGCAAACACTCGACCAGGCTTTGAACGGAGAATGCTGCCAAAGAACACCACCTGCTGGTGGACCGAGGAAGTGCACATGAGGACGTTTAAATAAGTAAAAGAGGCTCTTACTGGCCTCCTCCCCAAAGCCCTAGGAAGCAGGTCTGCAACCCATTACTGGGTCCAAGGTCCAGATTGTGAGCAACTATCAGGGACAATCCTAAAGACCCAGAACAGGTTGAACCAAGAATCAAAAAACAGCAGTAATACACAGCCTCCTGAGACTAAATCCCTATGAAAGAGAGAGAAATTGAGCATCTGAGTGTACTCACCATCCTAATCAGATGCCTAGACATCAGCAAAAAATTACAAGTCATACTAAGAAAATGGAAGAAATGGCCCAAGCAAAAGAATGTATCAAATTCCCCGGATAAGATAAAAGATTTGAGAAAACTAATCAACAAGATGCACACAAATTTCCAAAATCAAATTAATGAGTTGATGACAATATGGCTAAAGAATAAAGGACATCAAGGAGACACTGAGCAAGCACAAAGAAGAATTTGAAAACTTGAATATAAGAGTAAAAGAGCTCATGGGAATGAAAGACATGATAGATGAGATTAAAAAAAAAAAAACACATTAGAGGCATACAACAGCAGACTTGAAATGATAGAAGAAAGAACAAGTGATACAGAAGACAGAACAGCTGAAATTGAAGAGAGAAAAGAACAGAGAGAAAAGAATGGAAAAAATTGAGCAGGGCCTCAAGAATTGAATGATAACATGACAACATACATGTCATAGGAATTCCAGAAGGAGAAGAGAAGGAAAAAGGGGCAGAAAGAGTATTTAAGGAAATAATAGCTGAAATTTTCCCAATTCTCATGAAAAAAATGAACTTACATGTCCAAGAAGCACAACGTACCCCAATCAGAAAAAAATGCAAATAGACCTACTCCAAGACACATAATATTCAGAATGTCAAATGTCAAGGATAAAGAGAAAATTCTGACTGCAGCAAGGGAGAAGCAAACCATCACATACAAGGAATGACCAGTAAGACTTGGAGCAGATTTCTCATCAGAAACCATGGATCAAGAAGATAGTGATATGATATAGTGAGGATAGTGAAAGAGAAAAACTGCCAGCTGAGAATTCTTTATCCAGCAAAATTGTCCTTCAAATATGAAGGTGAATTTAAAATATTCACAAAAAACAGAAACTAAGAGAGTTCATAAAAAACAATCCATCTTTTAGTAAATGATAAAGGAGGCCTTACAGCCTGAAAGAAAAAGGAGAGAGAGGCTTGGAGAAAAAAGAATAGACAAAAATAAGATATGACATATGAAAGCCAAAGAATAAAATGGTGGAAGTAAATAATGCATTTATAATAATATCATTGAATGTGAATGGATTAAAATCTCCAATCAAAAGTTGTAGGATGACAGAATGGATTAAAAACAAACAAACAAACAAACATGAGCCATCAGAGGCAGCCTACAAAAGACTCATCTTAGACCAAAGGATATATATCAGATGAAAGTGAAAGATTGGAAAAAGATACTCCACACAAACAGTAACCAAAAAAAAGCAGGGCAGCTATACTAATATGAGAAAAAACAGACCTTAAATGCAAAAAAGTTACAAGAGATAAAGAAGGCCATCATTTATTAATAAAAGGGACAGTCTACCAGGAAGAAATAACAGTGATAAATATCTATGCACCTAATCAGGGTGCCCCAAAATTCATGAGGCAAACTCTGGCAAAATTAAAGGGAGAAAGAGACATCTCTACAGTGGTAGTTGGAGACTTCAACACAGCACTCACATCATTAGATAGAACAACTAGACAGAAGATCAACAAGGAAACAGAGAACTTGAACAATATGATAAATGAGCTAGACCTAACATATATACAGAACATTGCATTCCAAATCAGGAGGTTATATTTTCTACTCAAGTGCTCATGGATCTTTCTCCAAGATAGACCACATTTTAGGTCACAAGGCAGATATGAATAAATTTAAAATGATTGAAATTATACAATGCACCTTCTCAGATCATAATGGAATGTAACTGGAAACCATTAATAGACAGGAAAGGGGAAATTTTGCAAATGTGTGGAGGCTGAACAACATACTCTTAAATAATTATTGGGTCAAAGAAGAAATTGTAAGTGAAGTTAATAAATATATTGAGATGAATGAAAAGGAGAGCACAGCTTATCAAAACTTAAGGGATAGAGTGAAGGCAGTCTTGAGAGGGAAATTTATAGCCCTAAATGTGTATATTAAAAAAGAAGAAAGAGCTAAACTCAAAGACTTAACTGAACAACTATAGAAACTAGAAAAAGAAGAGCCGACCATTCCCAAAGCAAGCAAAAGGAAAGAAATAATAAAGACTTGAGCAGAAATAAATGAAATTGAAAACAAAAGAACAATAGAGAAAATCAACAAAATCCAAAGCTGGTTATTTGAGAAGATCAATAATTGACAACCCCCTAGCTAAACAAACAAACAAACAAAAAAGAAAAATGTGAATGAATAAAATCAGAAATGAAAGGAGGAAGTTATGACTGACCCCACAAAAATAAAAAGGACCTTAAGGGCATATTATGAGAAACTGTATGACAACAAACTGGACAACCTAGATGAAATGGACAAATTCCTAGAAATACACAAACAACCTACAATGATGCTGCAAGAAATACAAGAACTTAAAGCACCAATCACATTTAAAGAGATTGAATCTGTCATCAGAAATCTCACAACAAAGAAATATCCAGGACCAGTTGGCTTCACAGGTAAATTTTGCCTAGCATTTCAAGAAGAATTACCACCAATCCTGTTTAAACTCTTAGAAAAAATTGAAGAGGAGGGGAAATTATACAACACATTTTATGATGGTGTATTAGTCAGCCAAAGGGGTGCTGATGCAAAGTACCAGAACTCTGTTGGGTTTATAAAGGGTATTTATTTGGGGTAGAAGCTTACAGTTGCCAAGCATAAAACAAAAGTTACTTCCCTCACCTCAGTCTGTTGCCACATGTTGGGGCAAGATGGCTACCAACTTCTGCGAGGGTTCAGGCTTCTTCGGTTCCTCTCTCCATTTCTCTCCCGGCTCAGCTGCTGTGCTCTCTCCACAAGGCCAGATGTAAACTATCAGGTGAACGGCTCTGTGTCTCTTCCCGTGGCTTCTGCAGTGTCTGAGGAGCTGTCTCTGTTCCTCTGTGTTCTTCTTCTGTGTGTTCACTCCCTAGGCTCCAGCTCAGAACACCAGCATTAAAACTCCAACCAACTCCTCTGCTCTGCTGTGTAGTTTTATCTGTGAGTCCCCACCCACCAAGGGGGTGGGGACTCAATGTCCTACTGATGTGGCCCAATCAAAGCCCTAATCATAATTTAATCATGCCCAAGTACAGACCAGTTTACAATCATAATTCAATATCTATTTTTGGAATTCATAAACAATGCCAAACTGCTACAGACACCAACATCACCCTAATACCAAAGCCAGGTAAAGATACTACAAGAAAAGAAAATTACAGACCAATCTCTCTACTGAATATAAATGCAAAAATGCACAGCAAAATACTTGCAAATAGAATCCAACAGCATGTCAAAAGACTTATATACCACAACCAAGTGAGATTGGTTCCTGGTGTGTAAGGGTGGCTCAACATAAGAAAATCAATTAACATAATATACTACATTAACAAATTGAAAGAAAAATGCCATATGAATATCTTGATCGATGCAGAAAAGGTATTCAACAAAATCCAGCATCCTTTCTTGATAAAAACACTTTGAAAGATAGAAATAGAAGGGAAATTCCTCAATATGATAAGGGGCATATATGAAAAACCCACAGCCAAAATTGTACTCAAAGGGGCGAGATTGAAAGTTTTCTGTCTTAGATTAGGAGCAAGACAAGGATGCCCACTGTCGCCATTGTTATTCAACATTGTACTTGAAGTTCTAACTAGAACAATTAGAGAAGAAAATAAATAAATAAACAAACAAACAAACAAACAAATAGAAGGTATCCAAATAGAAAAAGAGGAAGTAAAACTTTCACTATTCACAGATGACATGATTCTATATTTAGAAAATTCTGAAATGTCTAAAACACAGCTACTTTAGCTTATAAATGAGTCTAGTGAAGGGGAAGGATACAAGATCAACACACAAAAAAAATCAGTACTGTTTCTGTACATGAGTATTGAACAATCTGAGGAGGAAATTAGGGGGGAAATTCCATTCCCAATAGCAACAAAAAGACTCAAATACCTAGCAATCAATTTATCCAAAGAAGTACGTGACCTATATGCAGAAAACTACAAAATAACCAGAAAAGAAATCAAGGAAGACCTAAACAAATGGAAAGACGTTCCGTGTTCATGGATTGGAAGACTAAATATCATGAAGATGTCAATCAATACTACCCAAACTAATTTATAGATTCAATCTGATACCAATAAAAATTCCAACAGCTTACTTTACAGAAATAGAAAAGGCAATTACCAAATTTATTTGGAGGGGAAAGTGCACCTGAATAGCCAAAAGCATCCTAAAAAACAAGATCAATATAGGAAGAATTTCCCTGCCTGATCTTGAAACATATTACAAAGACTCAGTGGTCAAAACAGCATGGTATTGGCATAATACCATGTGGAATATAATTGAGAATCCAGAAATAAACCCTCACCTCTACAGCCAACTGTTTTTTGACAAACCTATTGTATTAGTCAGCCAAAGGGGTGCTAATGTGAAATACCAAAAATGGGTTGGTCTTTATAAAGGGTATTTATTTGGGGTAGAAGTCCACAGATACCAGGCCATAAAGTGTAAGTTTCTTCTCACCAAAGTTCATTGCCTCATGTTGGAGCGAGACAGCTGCCGACGTTTGCCAGCGTTCAGGCTTCTTGTGTTCCTCTCTTCCCGGGGCTGCGTTTCTCTCCGGGCTTAGCTCTTCTGGTTCCTCCACAAGATCAGCTGTAGACTATCAGGCGAATGGCTCACTTCTCTTCTCCTGGGGCCTTCTTTCCAACATCAAAACTCCATTATCAGAACTGCTTCTCAAAAACTGCTTCAACTCTGTTCTTGCCTTGCCTTTTATATTCAATTCCCCCACCACCAAGGGGTGGGGCTTAATGCCCTACTGACATGGCCCAGTCAATGCCCTAATCATAACTTAACCATGCCCAGATTAACAGATGAGTTTACAAGCATGATCCAATTATATTTTTGGAATTCATAATTATATCAAACTGCCCAACGGCCACACCTACCAAAGCCATGTTAATGGGATAAAACAGTCTCTTCAACAAATAGTGCTGGAAGAACTGGATATCATAACCAAAAGAATGCAAGAGGACTCCTATCTCACTCCCTATACAAGAATCAACTCAAAATGGATCAAAGACCTAAAGATAAAAGCCAGAAAACCAACAAGATGGTGGCAGAGTAACATGCTCATGCTACAGGGCAGTTAGTAATCACCCAGAGCTATCTAAAGCATCTGTATGGGGGCTTCAGGAGACCAGAAGAGCATCCTGCAACATCCTTGAAAGAATGGAAGGAGGAGACTGCCCATCTGCAGTAAAGATTCATGAGTAGAGCACTCCACGCCTTGGAGGCTGGTGCCCATACTCCATTGGCAGTGCAAGCCACTCGGGAGATATTCCGTGCCTGGAATTGGAAGCTCCATTTCCCAAAAATGGGGGAGGAAGAGACAGTTGGGCACCAACTTCAGCTACTGATTAGTAAATTCTGCTGGCTCATGCCCCCAGCATGAGGGGAAGCTGGGCTGATTGAAAATCACGGTGACAGTAGGGACTGGCTTTTTTCCACCCAGATCGGACTGCATCCCAAGTCTAGGCTTCAGCCCCACCTCTGGCAGGGAGGAAGCAGAGGGGACCTGAACCAGCCTCTCTGGGAAATTACAGGCCACTCTGTGGAGGCTGGTGATCATCCTACTTTGGCAGCACAAGCTGCCCCAGGAGCTATTCTGTGGCATGAATTGGAAGCTCCATGTCCCCAAAACAAGGGAGGAAGAGATGGTTGGCCACTGATTTCAAGCACTGATTAGTAAATCCGGCTGGCTAAAATAAAACTCTAAGAACTGCTAAAGTTTGAGGCTTTCCAAGTCAGAAGGAGGCCAGTAGCCACCATTTTTACTCCACCCCCAGCATGAGGGGAAGCCAAGCTGACTGAAAATCAGAGTGATGGTAGAGACCGGTTTCTTTCACCCAGATTGACCTGCAGCCCTAGCCTAAGCTTCAGCCCCACCTCTAGCAGGGAGGAAGCCGATGGGCCCTGCACCAGCCTATCCGGGTAACTGCAGATACATTTAGCTGGCACAGATGGAATAATCGGAAGTCTACTAGGGCAACTGTGGACATCTTGGACCTGCACTACATAGGTTGCTGCCCACACCTGCAGTTCCACCCCAGGCAGGGGAGAAAGGGGCATGAGGCTTCATCAGTCTCTCTGGGCAACTACAGTCTAGGCCTGTATGACTTGGATTATTCCACATAGCTGTGGCTCTGTCCCTACCCCTGGCAAAGGAGAAAGTGGGGAGAAGCTTTATTGGTCCTTGGGGCAATGAGGGTAGCTTGAGCCTCCACAGCTTATAGCACCAACTATATCCTTGGTTCCTACTACACAACCAGCAAGCGAGAAAGGGCAGGATGCCCTAAACTAAAGCGAAAAACTGCACCCAGAATAAATACTCTAGTAAGCCAGATGCCAAGACACCAACAAAAAAAGTATAATCCATACCAAGAAACAGGAAGATATGACCCAGTAAAAAGAACAAGATAAGCCTCCAGATGACAAAAAGGAGTTGAGACAACTAATCATAGATGTTCAAACAAATCTCCTTAGTAAATTCAATGAGATGTCTAAAGAGATTAAGGATATTAAGAAGACATTGGATGAGCACAAAGAAGAATTTGAAAGCATACATAGAAAAATAGCAGATCTTACGGGAATGAAAGGCACAATAAATGAAATAAAAAATACACTAGAGTCATATAGCAGCAGTTTTAAGGGACAGAAGAAAGGAGCTTGAAGACATGGCCTCCAAAAGCAAACACAAAAGAACAGATGAAGAAAAGAATGGAAAAAATTGAACAACATCTCAGGGAACTAAGCAACAGCAAGAGAAATGCAAACATATATGTAATGCATGTCCCAGAAGGAGAAGAGAAGGGGAAAGGAGCAGAAGGAATATTTGAAGAAATAATGGTAGAAAATTTCCTAACCCTATTGAAGGACATAGATATCCATGTTCAAGAAGCACAACATACTTCCATTTGAATAAATCTGAATAGACCAACTCCAAGACACATACTAATCAGAATGTCAGATGCTGAAGACAAAGAGAGAATTCTGAGAGCAGCAAGAGAAAAGCAATGCATAACATATAAGGGATTTCTCATCAGAAATCATGGATGCAAGAAGGCAGTGGCATGATATATTTAAGATACTCCAAAAGGAAAACATCCAGCCAAGAATCTTATATCCTGCAAGATTGTCTTTAAAAATGAGGGTGAGTTTAAATATTCACAGGTAAACAGAAAATGAGTTTATAACAAAGAGACTGGTCTTGCAGGAAATACTAAGGGATGTTCTACAGTCTGAAAAGAAAACACAGGCTTGGAACAGAGTCTAGAAATGAAGATTATATCAGTAAAAGTAACTAAAAATCTCAAAAAAGAGTGGTGAAAATAAAATATGACAGATAAAACCCAAGGGTCAAAATGGGTGAAATATAAACTGCCTTTACAGTAATAACATTGAATTTTAATGGCTTAAACTCCCCAATCAAAAGACACAAATCAGCAGAATGGATAAGAAAATATGAGCCACCTATATGTTGTCTGCAAGAGACTCACCTTTGACCCAAGGATACCAATAGATTGAACATGAAAGACAAGAAAAAGATATTCCTTGCATGCAGTAACCAAAAAAAAAAAAAAAAAAGCCAGAGTAGCTATACTTACATCAGATGAAACAGATGAAACAGACATAAAAAGACTCTAGTAAAATGGAATCTGAGGAGTAAGTCAGGAAAAAATTCCACTTAAAATAGTAATTAAAATAATCATATATTTAGCAATAAGCTTAACCAAGGATGTAAAGCACTTGTGTTCGGAAAACTACACTGCATTGTTTAAAGGAATTTTAAAAAACCTAAATAATTGGAAGAACATTCCATGCTCATGGATTGCATTGATATACAGATTCAATGCAATCCCAATAAAAATTCCACCAACATTTTTTTGAACAAATGGAAAACACAATTATCAAATTTATTTGGAAACACAAGTGTCAAATTTAGCCAGAAACATCTTAAAAGGGAAAAATGAATTTGGAGGACACTCACTTCACACTTTAAATCATATTGCCTAGCTACAGTGGTAAAAACAGCATGGTACTGGCAAAAAGACAGACACATAGACTAATGGAACCGAACTGATGGTTCAGAAACAGACCCTCATGTCTATGGTCAAATGATTTTTGACAAGCCTGTGAAACCCACTCAGCTCAGGCAGAACAGTCCATTCAACAAATGGTGCCGGGAGAACTGGATATCCATAGCTAAAAGAAAGAATGAGGACCCCTATCTCACACCTTATACAAAAATTAACTTAAAATGGATCAAGAACTATAAAGCTTCTAGAAGAAAATGTAGGAAAACATCTTCAAGATCTGGTTGGCTATAGGTGGTGGATCCTTAAAGGTGATAAGAAGAGGGCTGAGAAGGACTACTGATGCTTAATGTATGTAGAAGTTTTAATTAACTTTACTGTAAAAGTGTGGAAATGTATAGAGTTGATTGTAACACATTATAGTGAGTAATAGCTGGTTTATAAATGGGAATATGGCTGGAAAGGGTTGTCTAGGGATGTGTATGTCAGTTGAAAGAAACCTAGAGAATAATCTAGGGACCGAATAACACAGCGAACCCAGAAGTGGATGAGAATTGTGGTTGATGGTACAGATGCAAGAGTGTCCTTCTGTGAGCTAGAGCAGATGTGCATCACTATTGCAGGGTGGTGGGAATGTGGAGAAGTATGGGAAAAATACAACTGGAGTGACTTATGGATTGTGGTTAACAGCAATACTGTAATATTCATGTATCTATGCCAAGGATGTACTGTGTTGATATGGAGGAGTATGGAAAAGTGTGCCAAATGTACATTATGGACCATAGTTGGTGGTAATAGTCTCATAATATTACCTCATGATCTGTAACAAATGTCCCACCATGGCGTGGTCTGCTGATGGATTGTTGTATGGGAGTTCTACGCATGTGCATGATTGTTTTGCAGGTTCATAACTTCTGTAATAAAAATATATTTTTAAAAATAACAATAGGGTGCGTTTGAGGGAAATATGCCAAATGTAAGATATGGACTATAGTTGATAGTAAGATTTTGATGATATTCTTTCATAATTTGTAAGAAATGTCTCACAACAATGCAAGGTGTTGGTGGTGGGTTGATGTATGCGGCCCCTGTATGTTGTTATTAATGTTTGTTTTGTAAGCTCACAACTTTTACTATACACTTATTGTTTATGTATGAGTGATATATTTAATTAATTTTTTAAATGAAAAAAGAAAAAAAAAAAGCCATGACCATAAAACTACTAGAAGAAAATGTAGGGAAACATATTCCAGATCTTGCAGTAGGTGGTGGTCTCTTGGACTTTACACACAAAGCACAAGCCACAAAAGAAAAAATAGATAAATGGAACCTCCTCAAAATTAAACACTTTTGCACCTCACAGTACTTTGCCAAAGGGTGAAAAAGCAGCCGACTCAATGGGAGAAAATATTTGGAAATCACATATCCGATAAGGGTTTAATATCCATGATGTATAAAGAGATGCTACAACCCAACAACAAAAAGACAAAGACCCGATTAAATAATGGACAAAAGACTTGAATAGACATTTGCCCAAAGAAGAAATACAAATGGCAAAACAAAACAAAACAAACAAACACATGAAGAAATATTCAGCATCACTAGCAATTAGTGCAAAGCAAAGCTATGAGATATCATTTCACACCTATTTTAAAATCGCTACTATTAAAAAGACAAAAAACTACAAGTGTTGGAGAGGTTGAGAGATAAGAACACTTATTCATTGTTGGTGGGAATGTAGAATGGTACAGCCACTGTGAAGGACTGTTTGGCAGTTTCTAAAGAAGTTGAATATACATTTGCAACGTGACCCAGCAATACCACTACTAGGTACATACCCAGAAGAACTGAAAGCAATGATGCAAACAGACATCTGCACACCAATGTTTATAGTGGCGTTATTCACGATTGCCAAAAGTTAGAAAAAAACCCAGGTGTCCATCAATCGATGAATGGATAAACAAACTGTGGAATAGTCTCACAATGGAGTATTATGGAGATGTAAGAAGAAATGTCAGAGAGCATATGACAACATGGATGAAGCTGGAGGGCGCTGTGTCAAGTGAAGCAAGCCAGACACAAATGGACAAATACTGTGTGATTGTGCTACTATGAACTAAATTGTGTAAGCTCATGAAGTTAATTTGAATATGGGTCACCAAAAAAAATGAGGTTAGAGAATGGAAAGCTGAGGTTAACTTGTGCAGAATTGGTAAAAATGATGTGTGTTAATCTTTGGAGATGAATGGAAAAGGTGAATGCCCAACATAGTGTTTTTAACTAGATGTACCATTATGTGGGTATGTGAAAGTTTAAAGGAAAAAATCTAAGGTCATGTATATTACTAAAAGGGAAGCTAAAAAATGTAACCTGGGACTGTATAGCATAAATAAAACCTCCTGTGAAATATGAATACTGGTAAAATTCCATATATAAGACAGTTTTCCTTTGAAACTGAACTGTATGTTAATATTACAAGATATTAATATCAGACAAAAAACATTATACTAAGTGAAAGAAACCAGGCACTAAATACTACATATTGTATGATTTCATTTATAAAAAATGTAAGTATAAATATAAATCGATTTATAACAATGAAATTAGATTAGTGGTTATTCAGGGCTTGGGAAGGACTGCTAAGGGGTACGGAGTTTTTCTTTTTGGAGTAATGAAATTGCTCTAAAAATTTTTTTTTTTTTAAACTCTTGAATCTTTATTTTTCATCATGTAGAAAGCTTGAATGAAACAAGTATGGCATAAATCTTTTCATACAAAACTCAGGGAAAGACCAAAATCTTACAAATTATATTCTGTGTTAAAGGGTAAATTTTTTATAGACCACACATGAGAGATGTTATTAATGTAGGAATGTGTGGGGTAAGGAGGGGTTGGGCATATGGGAATCCTCTATATTTTTAATGTAACATTATTTAATTTAAAGCTTCTTTAAAAATAAAAAGCAAGCATTTCAAAAAGAAAAAGACAAAAAATGTGTTTAAATATCTTCTCAAAGCCATGCTTTACATAATGCCTCCCCCACTTAAAAATTCCCTGATCTGTAAACTGTGGAACAGAGGGATTAAGAATGCTCTAAGTACAATGTCCAACAGATATCTTCAGTTCCCCAGCAGGTTTTCCTTATATAAAAAATAAAAACAAAAATATTTAATCTAAAATTTTTTGTGTTGATAAATGCACAACATTGTGATTATTCTAAAAGCCATTGATTTATACACTTTGGATGGATCATATGGTATGTGAATATATCTCAATAAAACTGCCTAATAAATTTTTTTAAAAAGAATAAAATTTGATTGCAGAGACATGTTTTGTACATGTATCAATTCTTATCCATTTTAACTGATACAGTTCATTGTTCAATGTTGGTGCTCAGTAATTTATTGAATGAATAGAGGAATACATAAACCACCCAGTGATTCATCTTAGAGGTACCTTATACATACCTATAAGGACATAATTTATAGCTGCTTAAAATTTATTCAAATGAGATGTTTTACATTAAGTTCATAAGTGAAAAGCACGAGTTCATTTAAGATACACAAGCTTATAACAAAGATATTCAAATGAAGATTATTTAATGAATTATTTTGCAAAAGTACATATACAATAACAGAAAGCCACAGAAAGTGGGATTGATATAGAAACATGCTTTCAAGAATAACATTTTACTGATTTAGGAGGAATGTAAAAATAGAAGTGAACAGTGAAAATATTGAAATAATCTTTTCTCCATATGTTTCATTTTATATTTGTTTTGCCTCTGCCTAGGACAAAAACAAAGTTGCACATAAAAGATAAAACTTTTAGTTAATAAGAGCAGGATACTGGTTAGCAGGAACATATTGAAGCAACATAACATAATAAGTAAGAAAAGTACTTTAGGAAATCTGGAGTCTGCAATAAGGTTGTGTTCTTTAAACTGTAAGGTAAAAAAAAAGTAAAAGAGTAGCCAAGTCAAGATTTAAAAAACTGTTTAAGACATTAATTTTTCTTTGAATTTTTTGTCCTGGATTATTTCAAATCTTCAAATTAATGGAAAAAACTAATTAGGACTTAGTTATATCTTAACTGTTACTCTTTTTTTTTTTTTTTTTTTTCTTTTTTTTTGTGTCGTGGTGATGCTGTGACATGGTTATGCTGTGTCATAGTGACACTGTGACATGGTGATGTTGTAATGTGGTGATGCCCTGACCTGTGACAACTGTTATTCTTTTGATAATTTTTTTTTTTAATACAAAAGGCAGTATCAATCAATAGATCATTATCTAAATGCTTTCCAATTCAGCTAGTCTCATTCAGGAAGAACCTAACCAATGGCCCAACATTTTTATTCTCTTTTCTTCTAGTAATGTGCCTGCAAAAATAGACATTTAATAAGTGTTTGGTGAATGAATGAATGAATAAATGAAGAGTGAAGAAGTTATATTCTCCAAAGCAATTACACAGTGACAGCTCTTTGAGTGGTGGGCATAATTTCTCAAAGGAATTAAACATCCTTCATAGGTCCACACTTGGAAATTCACCTTTTCTAAGGGACAGAAGATAACTTGTCTTTTTATCCTTGGCTTTAGATCCCTGGTTCCAGGTACATCCCCAGCTCTGGGACTCCACCTTCCTTACCCCTACCCTGAGACCCCCATATTGCCAAGGCTTCTTGGGCTTGGCTCTGTACCTGTTGCCCCAGCTCTGACACACAGATATAATTTACCTATTCTTTGTCAATAGATAGAAATATTAGATTGGTCTGGGAAAAAAGGTAGTTCATGAAAGTCACTATCTTGTTCTAGTCACATTATTTATTCACTGTGGTGATTTTTTTCCCTTACTATGAAAGTCGAGTTTACTGGTCTTTAATTTTCAGAACTAAACCTATTCCCTTTTGTTACACAACCATTTTGTGTTGGCTTTTTTCCCAGTGTGCTGGCATTTCCTCAGTCCTCCATGAACTATTAAAAAATAACAGATGTAACCCTGCAAAACCTTCAGCACTTCAGCAAGTACTCTGTAAAGTAAGTCACCCTTCTGGTAAGTTTGAATACAACTTCTTTATAAACAATCTATGGTCCATATCTTGCTCTCTTTCTGAGATTTTCTGTTCTTATTTCTAGTCCATAGTGTGTTACCACTTTGGTACCATAACAATCAGGCTATACCTGGCTGCTGCTGACAGATATTCACCTCAAAGTTGCTTAAGCAAAAAAGGGAACCCATTTGCTAGGTTAACTGGGAATTCCAGGGACATATATGTTGACTTTGCTCAATAACATCTTCTATGGATAGGGGAAGAGGCCGTTGAAAGTTCCAGGCTTACATGATCCTTACCACTCACAATCCCAAAGAGAGTCAGAGACACTGAGTGCCCTGATTAGCCATCCTGGGTCTCACCAAGCACCCAAGAGCATAGGTCACTATAAGAAACACTATAAAGTGTTGCTCGACTGAGGCCTCTGCATTCTTGACCACAAAGCCCAAAATGGATTGGGAATCTGACAGCCAGGCTAGATAGTTCTAGTCTCCCACCCCCAGATATTTAAAAATCCATTTTGAGAATTTGCTCTGGCCATATATTTGAACATAAGAAAAAAAATACACCCAAGAACAAGGTAGACAAGGTAGATCTCTAGTTATAATAAAGACCAAAGCTTAGGGGTGAGAAAGCAAGTGTTTCAGCTGTGCTATTAAATAAATTCAATCAGATGAATAAATAACCATGAAACAATAGCCTTTTCTGAGCCAGAGTTTACACAATATAGTACACAGCAAAGTTGAAAGACTCTCCAGACAGGAGGACTCTCTAGGACTTCTTCCCTGTGTTGGCCTTGTCTTATCAAGGTACTCTCTATGGTAACCTGAACTTGAGTTTACACAGGCATCATTTATAAGAGGTAATTGCCTTCCATCAGATACTATTTACTCCATGTGGTTAGCACCAAAGAAAAGAGCAGTATTGTGCTGGAAGCTCATGTTTAAGGAATTAAGTAGGGCATGAGTGCAGCCAACTAAAACAGATTTGGTGTTCTGTCAGTATTGCTAGAAAAGACAATGAAGTCAGTGTAGTTCTTACTACTTGGCCCTTTGCCTTAAATGAAGTGTTAGATTCCCTATCTGGGGATTTTGCCCTTTGCTGGACAGACAAGTTGACTGGATGATCTAATCATTTTTCCACTTTGCCAACCACTGTATGTAATCCATTGTTATAATATTTAAGCTACATCCAGTGGACTCTGGGAATGGTACAGGAAGTTAGAAATACAAACACAAGGAATACAGTCTTCCCCTATGATGTCAGCTTCTGTTTCAGTTAAAATATTTTTAGAGGATCTCCTAGTTGAGCAAGGCATCTTGTTTAACAGGGCAGTATTGCAGAGTGTGGGTAAGAGGAGAATACACTTGAACAAGTTACCACTAAGCAATCATTTATGTCAGAGTTTCATAATGCATCTGATTAACTGGCTACCTCTGACACAGCCAAATATGACAAGCTTCTCTGCCCTGAGACAATCGGCAGACTGAATGACATTGAAAAGGGAACTCTTTGATACAGTACCACGGACTTTAGTATTCCTGAGAGTAAATGTGATTTTTATTAATTAATCTTTTATATACATAGCTGTACATGATAGAGCTGACTACTGCACTTGTGATTTCCTTGTGGATTTTTCTACTGCTTATAGCAATGAAGAAGTGAATGCAGAGGTCTTGGCTTTATATGAGAAGTGACTTGGATTATTAAAGAAAGTTCTCTGGAAAAATGAACCAACAAACCAACAAGCAGTACTGGCTTTAGAATTTCCATAAAGAAAGGACTTGGGGTGGGCAACCTATTTGAAAGGGGCTTGTCTTGAAGGTGCATTTGCATGGCAAATACACTCTCTTTACTTAGATGTTGTGTATTTTGGGGGTGGCATGGTAGATACTATAGAGAGGCAAGAGATTCTACCGCTTGGCTCCACCCTCTGTGTAAGCTTAACATGTCTAAACACTTAAAGCAGAAACAAAGATTTTTATCTAAATTGACCACATACTTGGCTTAGGTCTCTCCTTTACTCTGCTAGGTATGAATGTGGCCAACGTACAATTCAGATATTCAGGCTGAGCAAAGCCAAAAGTAAATCTCCATAATCCTTTGACTTCAATATTATTGTTCACATCCCCTCTCCTTACTCTCACATCTGCCCTGGTGTAAAGTACTGTCCAATACACTTGCCATAGCTATAGAGCAAGTTTGTGGGTTCTAGTTTATTAATTCTGTAAACCTATGATACCTCAGAGACCAAGGTCATTATACAGTCACAGATGACAAAAGGCTAGAGAACAATACCCGGCCCATTTAAATGTGAAAGGAACTTTTAAAAAACATAAACGCAAAAGAAGCCTCCGTTTTTTAGACCCTCTGTTACTTGGTTTCTATGTGAAAATAGTGCCCTCTGGTGCTTACTTAAAGTTCTAGCCTTTAGAACTGGCTAAGGAAAAAGAAAGCTTTACAGCTTGACTCATATCCAATGATTTATGTTATAGAATTGATTGTCCTTAAAATAGTACTTTTCTATTAAAAGCTGTGCTCTTAATTTCGTGTAAGATTTTCCCTTCTGCTCTAATATAACATAATATTAAGAAAGAATTGGGGGAAGCAGATGTGGCTCTAGCGATTGAGCTCCCGCCTACCACATGGGATGTCCGTGGTTTGTTCCTGCTGCCTCCTAAAGAAGACAGCGAGCTGGCGCGATGGGGAGGCAAGCTGACACAACAAGATGTCGCAACAGACACACAAGAAGAAAAACAATGAGAGACACAACAAAGCAAGGAGCAGAGGTTCTCAGTGCTTCCTAAAGAGGACAAGCAGGATGGCGAGCTGGTATGATGGACAGGTGCAGCAAGCTGACATGACAAGATGACGTAACAAGAGACACAAGAGGGAAAACATAACGAGAGACACAACAAAGCAGGGAACGGAGGTGGCTTAAGTGATTAGGTGCCTCTCTCCCACATCAGAGGTCCTGGGTTCGGTTCCCGGTGCCTCCTAAAGAAACAAAAAGAAGACAAACAGACACAGCAAGTGCAAACAATGAGGGGGTGGGGAGAGATAAATAAAATAAATCTTTTTCTTAAAAAAAGAAAAAGAACTGGGTAGTTCACAGAGAAAGACCAATAGTGCTGTAGCAGAACAGATAAGACATACATTTATTTCAGCTTGTTAATGATGCTTTGACTCTGTGAAGTCAAACATTCTCAAGAAAAAGAAAAGAGCAACCCCTCATTTTTAAGGACTTATTTTATTTTCACACCCTTTTTGTTAAAGACAGTAGCTTCACCTTAGGCCAAGGCATCTCTATTTAGTTTAGTTTAGTTTATTTTTTGACTGTACAGCTTTTTGGTAATTTCTGTATGTGAAAGAACAAACACTATACTTTTCTTAATATTTTTTTCACAACTCAGGTATTTGTTACAGGTGGTTATTTTTTCTCCAGATATTTTGCTTGTAACAAGGAATTCCAAGCCACTAATGATCTGATAAAACCTTTTCCTGTAAAGATTCGTTATAGCAACCCTCACAATTTCCAGATTGGGAACCTAGTCTGAAATTTTGGTGATAAACCTAAATACAAAACTATTGCTCCAACCAGTTGAGTCTGCATCTGTTTGTCTCATTCTTTTAAAAAGGTCAACTGATGAATAGCAAGAGAAAGAAAAATAATCATTTCAATTTATGTCTTCCAAAGTGTTTGCGTTATTCGTCTTGCTGTTGGCAGTAATCAATATTCCTCTTCCTCCCTCTTCTCTTTCTTTCCCTTTTTTGGGGGAGCCCTTAGTAAATAATTTGGATGGTATGAAGAATAATTAGAGCTGGAAAATATTAGTTTAGAACAGAGAAGGAAAACTGGTAGCATTCATGCCAATGTGTGGTCTACAGACAGGCATTGTTTGGTTAGAACAGTGTGGGTTCTCACTATGCTTTGTGTGTTACTAATTTTTTTGAATTATGCCAACAATTGAAATTCAGATTTTTCCTTAAAAATCTACATTGGCAGCTTTTCCTAATAGATGGTAAGATTCTCAGTTGCCTTTTAGAAAGATTGCCTACAGTTGCCATCATCTGCCTATCTCAGGAGGCCTTTGAATTCAAAGTGCTTGATTTAGGGACCACTCTTCATGTGTTGACTTTGTGTTGACATTCAATCCACCTACCTCCACCTCCTATCTCCACCTACCTCCCCTCATTGTGACTCTTTCACTGAAGAAAATCTGGGTTAGAGCTACAAAAGTAACCGTACTCTGACCACTCAGAAGAAAGATTCTGAAACTCCCAATCAAGACCTCAGGAGGCCAGTAAGCCTCCTGGAAATTAGGAAAGAGTGTTCCACCCTACAATTGAATGCAGCCCTGTACCAACACTTACCTTGGGGATGGGGCACAGTTTAGATTTCAGCCCTCTTCATCTTCCTCAGTCATACTTGTGTAGTGAATAAACAGAACAACTGTCCTCCAAGGCCTTGGTACCATCTAACCTTGTTTATAATGACCCTCCCATAGCATCTTTTGTTCAAGCTATTGTCCTTATTCTCCAGAAGGATGCCAGTTGAGCCCCGCATTATTGCCTAGCTTCTTTAGGCAGGCTAAATATTATTCTCCCTACCTTTCTTATTTTATCTTTTCTACCAATATGGAAACTTGAAGAAATTTTACCCCTAAATCATTCTCTATAGTGATAAGCACAATGTAGGAGCTTAGTAAATATTTAAAACTGAATTGAATGGATTTCCAAATACTATACAGCTTCAGCACCTAAAAAAGTCTCTGGGGACTTCTACTTTTGGAAGATTAACAGAGATTAGGTTTGACAGATTTAAAAATTAAAAAAAAACATTTATTTATTCATTCATTCATTCATTCATTCATTTTTGAGGTACTGGGGCCGAGGAATGAACCTAGGACCTTGTATGTGGGAAGCTGGCTCTCGACTACTGAGCCATATCGGCTTCCCTGAGTTGGTTTTTTCATTTGTTTGCTTGTTGTTTGTTTTTTTGTTTTTAGGAGACACCAGGAATTGAACCCCGGACCTCCCATGTGGAAAGCAGGCACTCAGCCGCTTAAGCCACATTCAATCCCTTGACAGATTTTAAAAAGGGCAAGATTCCTAGTTAAATTTGAACTTCAGACATATTTATAAGTGTGGAACATACTTATACTAAACAATTATTCATTATAGATCTAACATTCAAAAAAACTTAAAGCAGTTTTATTGAAATATATTCACCTACAATCCATCCAAAGTGTACAATTAATGGGTTTTTAGAATAATCACAATGTTGTGCATTCATCAACATAAAATATTTTTGAACAATTTCATTATTCCAAAAAAAAAAAAACTCTATACCCTTTAGTGGTCACCTCTCAATCCCTCTCTCTTTGTCCAGCCCTATATAACCACTAATCTAACTTCATCTTTATAAATTGATTTGTGTTTACATTTTATATAAATGGAATCATACAATATGTAATACTTTGTGTCTGGTTTCTTTCACTTAGCATAATATTGGATGTTTTTTTTTATGTGTGCCTGATATTAATATCTTATAACATTGACATACATTAGTTCAGTTTCAAAGAAAAAGTCTTATATATGTGATATTATCCATATTCATATTTCACATGAGGTTTTACTATGGTAAACAGTCTCATGTTACTTTTTTTAAGATTTTATTATTTATTTATTCATTTATCCCCCCCTTGCTGCTTGTGCTTGCTGGGTCAGCTAACCACGCCGTGCGGGCGGGCTTGCCTTCACCAGGAGGCCCCAGGAACCGAACCCAGGGCCTCCCATATGGTAAACGGGAGCCCTACTGATTGAGCCACAGCCGCTTCCCGTCATGTTACATTTTTTAGCTTTCTTTTTAGTAATATACTTGACCTTAGACTTACTATTTCAACCACTGTCATACCCATATAATAGCTCTGCTAGTTACAAACTATGTGTTGTGCTTTCACCTTTTCTATTCATTTCCAAGGATTAATAAACAACCTTTTAACCAATTATGCACAGGCTACCCCTCAGCTTTCCTCATTCTATTTTCTGATGACCTATATTCTAGTCATTAACTCCATGATTTCACACAATATATTTAGTTCATAATAGCACAGTCATACAGTATTTGTCCATTCGTGCCTGGCTTGCTTCACTCTACATGTCCTCCAGGTTCATCCATGTTGTGATAGGCTTCATGGCTAGGTTGTTTCCATCTTTTGGCAATCATGAATAACGCTGCTATGAACATCAGTGTGCAGATGTCTGTTCGTGTCACTGCTCTCAGTTCTTCTGGGTATACCTGGTAGTGGTATTTTCAGGTCATATGGCAAATCTATATTCAACTTCTTTCGGAGCTGCCAAACTATCCTTCACAGTGGCTGTATCATTCTACATTCCCACCAACAGTGAATAATTGTTCCTATCTCTCCACAATCTCTCTGACATTTGTAGTTTTCTGTCTTTTTAATAGTGGCCATTCTAATAGGTGTGAAATGATATCTAATTGTAGCTTTACTTTGCATTTCCCTAATCGTTAGTGATGTTGAACATTTTTTATTTGTATTTCTTCTTTGGACAAATGCCTATTCAATACTGTTACCCATTTTTTAATCTGGTCATTAGTCTTTTTATTGTTGAGTTATAGCATCTCTTTATATATCATGGATATTAAACCCTACTGGATATGTAATTTCCAAATGTTTTCTCCCATTGAGTCGGCTGCTTTTTTACCCTTTTGACAAAGTCCTTTGAGCTGCAAAAGTGTTTAATTTTAGGGAAGATGGCATCGGAGTAACAGGCAGGGTTCAATGCTTTCACAAAAACAATGGAGAAAGAGCCAAAAGCTATCCAAGGGAACTGCTTTAGGGGTCATCAGACCAGGACAGTGCTACACAACTCCCAGGAGGGTGAGGGACAGAGAAACAAGAACCCAAAACAACAAGCATGAGTTACCAAGCCTCTGTGGTGGCTGGGTAAGATTCCTCTCCCCCACCACCAAGACTTTCAGCTGGGGTAAAACCCCTGGCTCATGACAGCTAACTGAGAGGGGAACAGACATCTTCCTCCCTGTCAGCTGTTTCAAGGGAAAAGGGAGCAGGAGTCAAGGGACTTTTCTTCGGTGAATTCGGCCAGGAGAGCCTGCTTTGGATCTCCTCTCTGAAGATTCAACACAGGAACACAGGAAAGCCGAGACTGAAACACCTTCATGGAAAGGTGTGTTGACAAGTGCCATCTGCTTGCCAGCCTGGAAATTGCATGGAAAAAAACTGTTTTCCATTCTTTTTGTATCCTAACCCTTGGAAGAAAACCTGCACTCCATTAGTGAGTCCCTGGCCCGATTTTGATAACGTAAGCTGGGCACTTTTAAAGACTTAGAATAAGTTAACCAAATACCAAAGAAGAGCTGTGGGAAAAAAAAAAAAAAAAAAAAAAAAACAATAGGCAAGAGAAGGAAATTAGCCATCAGAGTAAATTCACCAGCATATTCATATGCATAGACATCAGCAAAAAATTACAAGCCATACAAGGAAACAGGAAGAGATAACCCAGCCAAAGGAACAAACTAAATACCATGAAGGGATACAGAATTTAAGACAATTAATCAGTGATAATCACACAACTCTCCTAAATCAATTCAAAGAATTTAAAGAAAATATGACTAAAGAAATAAAGGATATTAAGAAGACACTGGAAGAGCATAAAGAACAATTTGAAAGCCCTGCAGAGAGAAGTAACAGACATGGGAATGAATGATGTGATGGATGAGATTAAAAATGTATTAGAGGCACATAAGAGCAGATTTGAATTGCTTGAAGACAGAATTAGTGATTTTGAAGTGATCTGAACTGGAAAGAATTAGTGATTTTGAAGTGATCTGAACTGGAAAGAATTAGTGATTTTGAAGTGATCTGAACTGGAAAAGACAGGCGAACAGAAAGAGAAGAGAATGGAAAAAATGGAGCAGAGTCTCAGGGAATTGTATGACAATATGAAACACACAAACATTCACATTATCGGTGTCCCAGAAGGAGAAGAGAATGGAAAAGAGGCAGAAAGAATATATGAGGAAATAATGACCAAAAACTTCCCAACCCTTTTGAAAGACATAAATATTAATATCCAAGAAGGACAATGCATCCCAAACAGAATAAATCTGAATAGACCTATGCCAAGACACCTACTATGCAGAATGACAAATACTAGAGATAAAGAGCAGATTCTGAAAGCAGCAAGAGAAAATCAAAGCATCACATACAAGGGAAACTCATTAAGATTAAGTGCCAACCTCTCATCAGAAACCATGCTGGCAAGAAGAAAGTAGTATGATGCATTTAAGGTACTGAAAGAGAAAAACTGCCAGCCAAGAATTCTGTATCCGGCAAAACTGTCCTTCACAAATGAGGGTGAGTTCAAAGTCTTCACAGCAAACAAAAACTGATAGAATATGTTACCACAAGACCAGAATCACAAGAGATACTAATGGGAGTGCTGCAGCCTGAAAGGAAAAAAAACAAGGGCAAGAGATTTGGAGAACAGTATAGAAATGAAGATTATTAGGAAAGGTAAACTAAAGGGTAAGAAGACAGACATTAGAACAATATGAAAACAGAGAGCCAAAGGACAAAATGGATGAAATAATTAATGCCTTTACAGTAATAACATTGAATGTTATAGGCTTGAACTCCCCAATCAAAAGACATAGACTGATAGAATGGATAAAAACAATATGAATCATATATATGTTGTCTACAAGAGACCCCACCTCAGGCATAAGGATACAACCAGGTTAAAAGTGAAAGATTGGAAAAAGATATTCCATGCAAATAGTAACCAAAAAAAGAGCTGGGCTTGCGATACTAATATTGGACAAAATAGCTTTCAAATGCAAAACTGTTATAAGGGATGAAGAAGGCAATTACATATTTAAAAAGGGGGCAATTCACTAAGAAATAACTATACTAAATATTTATGCACCTAACCTGAGTGCTCCAAGATATGAGGCACACACTGGCAAGACTGAAGGGAGAAATAGATGTCTCTACAATAAGAATTGGAGACTTCAATATACCTCTCTCAGTGTGGGATAGAACATCTGGACATAGGATAAATAAAGAAACATAGAACCTGTTTAATATGGTAATAGGATAAATGAACTAGACCTAACAGACATGTATAGAGCATTGCACCCTAAAGTAGCAGGATATACATTCTTTTCAAATGCTCATGGCTCCTTCTTCAAGATAGAGGATATGTTGGGTCACAAGACATGTCTCAATAAATTTAAAAAGATTGAAATTATACAAAATACTTTCTCTGATCATAATGGACTGAAGCTGGAAATCAATAATAGAAGAAAAAGGAAAATTGATAAATATATGGAGATTAAACAACACACTCTTAAGTAATCAGTGGGTTAAAGAAGAAATTGCAAGAGGGGGACGGATATGGCTCAAATGGTTGGGCGTCTGTCTCCCATATGGAGGGACCCAGGTTCGATCCCCGGGACCTCCCGGTAAAAAAAAAAAAAAGAAGAAATTGCAAGAGAATTCAGCAAATATCTTGAGAGGAATGAAAAGGAAAACAAAACATATCAAAACCTATGGGATGGGAAGCGGCTGCGGCTCAACTGGTTGGGCTCCCATTTACCGTATGGGAGGCCCCGGGTTCGGTTCCGGGGGCCTTCTGGTGAAGGCAAGCTGGCCCACACAGCACGGTGAGCTGACGCAACAAAGGCAAAGAAGCAGACACAGAAAAATGCAAAGCAAATGGATACAGTGAGCACAAGCAGCAAGGGGGGATAAAGAAATAAAAATAAATCTTTAAAAAAAAAAAAAAAACACCTATGGGACACTTCTAAGGCATGCTGAGAGGGAAATTTATAGCCCTTAATTCTTACATTAAAAAAGAAGAAAGAGCTAATCTTGAAGATATAACTGCAAACTTGGAGGAACTAGAAAAAGAACAGCAAACTAATCCCAAGCCAAGCTGAAGGAAAGAAATAGTAAAGATCAGAGCAGAAATCAATGAAATTGAGTACAAAATAACAAAAGAGACAATCAACAAAACCAAAAATTGATTCTTTGGGAAGATCAACAAAATTGACAAACTCTTAGCTAGACTGACAAAGAAAAAAGAGAGAAGATGCAAATAAAATAAAATCAGAAATGTGGGGGGGGGGGGACTGACCCTGCAGAAATGAGAGTGATCATAAGAGGATACTATGAACAACTGTATCCAAAAAACTAGAAATTGTAGAGGAGATGGACAAATTTCTAGAAACACACGAAATACCTACAATGACCATGGAAGAAAGAGAAGACCTCAACAAACCAATCACAAGTATAGAGATTAAAAGAGTCATCAAAAACCTACCAAAGATGAAAATCACAGGACCAGATGGCTTCACAGGTGAATTTTACCAATCATTCAAAAACAATCTAATACCAGTCTTGCTCGAGGTCTTCCAAGAAATTGAACAGGAAAGAATACTACCAAACTCATTCTACGAAGTCAACATCACCATAATACCAAAACCAGATAAAGAAACTGCACAAAAAATAAAATTACAGATCAATATCTCTAATGAATATAGATACAAAAATCCTCAACAAAATACTTGCAAACAAAATCCAAAAGCACATTAAAAGAATTATACACCACGATCAAGTGGTTTTTATCCCAAGAATGCAAGAGTGGTTCAACACAAGAAAATCAATTAGTGTAATAAACCACATTGATAAATTGAAGAGGAAAAATCACTTGATCCTCTCGACTGATGAAGAAAAGGCACTTGACAAAATAACAGCACCCTTTCTCAATAAAAACACTCCAGAAGACAGGAATAGAAGGAAGCTTTCTCAGTATGGTAAAGTGCATATATGAAAAATCTACAGCTAATATTGTACTCAATGGTGAAAGACTGAAATCTTTCCGTCTGAGATCAAGAACAAGACAAGGATGCCCAATGTGTCCATTGTTATTCAATATTGTGCTAGAGGTTCTAGCTACAGCAGTTAAGTTAGATAAAGAAATAATAGGGAATTTGGGAGGAGGGACCAAGATGGCGTTAGTTTAGGAGGACACACACTGCAAGCTCCCAGAGCAAGGCGGATTGTGGACGGGGCCCTGCCCGGGGGTCTGTGCTGTGCACGCGTGGAGTGAGAAGCTTGGGACATCTATCTGCACAGATCAACGGCATGGACGGAATGGGAACATAGAAAGAAGTAAGGAAATAAAATAAGAAGAAAAACTGCCAAAGAGAAAACTTAACTCACACGCAGAACCAACAGTTAAATAAAACTCTAGAGCATAGAGAAAAGCTAATCAACTGAACAAACCCATCAAGATAATATGATGACCAGAGGGCAACAAAAAAATACAAATGACTCTGAGAAACAGGAAAACATGGATCAGTCCAATGAACAAAATAAAAACCAGGAAGCGATGCAGAATGTTGAACAACTAATCAAAGCTATCCAAACAAATATCATGAACCAACTTAAAGAACTGAAGGAAGAGATTAAAGATATAAAGAAGACACTGGGAGAACATACTGAAGAAATAGCAAACATGCCTAAAAAGATAATGGATATGATGGTGAACAATGGCACAAGCCAAGAAATGAAAAAGACGCTGGACTCACATAATAACAGATTTGGGGAAGAGGCTGTGGCTCAATCAGTAGGGCTCCCGTTTACCATATGGGAGGCCCCGGGTTCGGTTCCCGGGGCCTCCTGGTGAAGGCAAGCCCGCCCGCACGGCGTGGTTAGCTGACCCAGCGAGCACAAGCAGCAAGGGGGGGATAAATGAATGAATAATAAAAAATCTTAAAAAAAAAAAAAAATAGCAGATTTGAACAGGCAGAGGAAAGAATTAGTGATATGGAAGACAATACAGCTGAAATCAAAGAGATAGGAGAACAGATAGGCAAAAAGATAGAAAAAATCCAGCATGGACTCAGGGAATTAACCGATAATACAAAATGCACAAACATACGCATTATGGGCATCCCAGAAGGAGAAGAGAAGGGAAAGGGAACAGAAGGAGTGTTGAAGGAAATAATGGCTGAAAACTTCCCAACTCTATTGAGAGAGATGGATGTGCAGATCCAGGAAACACAGCACACCCCAAATAGTATAAATCCCAACAGGCCAACTCCAAGACATATACTTGTCAAAATGTCCAATGCTCAAGACAGAGAAAATACTCAAGGCAGCAAGAGAAAAGAGAACCATTATATACAAGGGAAGCACAATAAGTGCTGATTTCTCAGCTGAAACCATGGAGGCAAGAAGACAGTGGTATGACATAGTCAAAACACTAAAAGAAAAAAACTTCCAGGCACGAATTCTCTATCCAGCAAAATTGGCATTCAAAAATGATGGAGAGTTCAAAATATTCACAGATAAACAGAAATTAAGAGAGTATGTCAAGAAGAAACCAGCACTTCAAGAAATACTAAAGGAATCTCTACTAGTTGAAAGGGAAAAACAAGGGAGAGAGAGTTGGAGGAGAGTTTAAAAACAACTGAAAAGACAAAAAGAGAAACAAAACAACATATGACATACATTAGCCCAAAGAAAAAATGGTTGAAGTAAGAAATTCGGGATCCAGCGGATCCTCCTGGGGAGGCCGGGCCGGGGCGAGGGCGCGGGCGCCGAGCGGCGGGGGCAGCGGGCCGGCGCGGCGACCACGGCCGGGGCGGGGACCCAGGCAGCGACCGAGGCGGCGGCAGCGCCCCGGGCCCGCCGTGCCCTCCCCTCCGGCGGGGCAGCCACTGCATGGGGCCGGGGGGGGGGGGGGGGGGGGGGGCCGCGCCGCGGGCCGGGCCCGGGGCCGACCGGCCCCCCCCCTCGGGGGGGCCCCCGCGCGCGGGGGGGGGGGGGGGGGGGGGGGGGTGGCCCTGCTGCGCGGAGCGGCGGCGGCGGTGAACCCCCAGGCGGGTTGGGGCTGAGCACGGGGCCGGGGCGGGGGCTCCGGGGGGACCATGCCCGGAGGCCGGCCGGCCTCAGCATGGCTCACGGGCCCGGCGCGCTGATGCTCAAGTGCGTGGTGGTCGGCGACGGGGCCTTGGGCAAGACGTGCCTGCTCATGAGCTATGCCAACGACGCCTTCCCGGAGGAGTACGTGCCCACCGTCTTCGACCACTAAGCAGTTAGCATCACCGTGGGGGGCAAGCAGTACCTCCTGGGACTCTATGACACGGCCGGACAGGAAGACTATGACCGTCTGAGGCCTTTATCTTATCCCATGACTGATGTCTTCCTTATATGCTTCTCTGTGGTAAACCCAGCCTCATTTTAAAATGTGAAAGAGGAGTGGGTGTCAGAGCTTAAGGAATATGTACCAAATGTACCCTTTTTATTAATAGATCTCCGAGATGATCCCAAAACTTTAGCAAGACTGAATGATATGAAAGAAAAACCTATATGTGTGGAACAAGGACAGAAACTAGCAAAAGAGATAGGCGATGCTGCTATGTGGAATGTTCAGCTTTAACCCAAAAGGGATTGAAGACTGTTTTTGATGAGGCTATCATAGCCATTTTAACTCCAAAGAAACACACAGTAAAAAAAAGAATAGGATCAAGATGTATAAACTGTTGTTTGATTACGTGAGAAACATCTTCAGTGGCCAAGGAAACTGTCTATTTCTCTCAGAAAGCATATGAATGCTACAGTTACACCCAGACCTCTTCTAGATAATGAAGCAGTTTAAAACTTGGGGGAAGAAAAAACAATAAACTGCCCTCAAAATTCTATACATTTAAGAATGTTTCTTAAAGGTCCAAGAAGCAGCAAACAGCATCTGAAGCCACAATCTATTATAAATACTTTATTTCAACTAGAAGACACAATCTCTCAGGGGTTTCATAGTTTAAAAAGCTACAATCACATCATATTGTAACTATATATAAAAAAAACAGTGCTGTAAATGGAACTGCTTGGCTTTGACCATACACATTTCTGCACAGTCTTTATGGAATCTGCACAAAGAAATATCTTCTCCCCTTGCTCCAACTAATTGTTCTTGTATGTAAGTTGCTTTCTATTCCAGTATATCCAGAGTGGTGAAATAACAAGGCCAGCCACATAGCCAAAGGTTGCTCCAAGTGTACAGGAGATGGGCCACACCTGAGAAGAAAATATATGTGATCAAAATAAGAGCAAATGTTTTATTATTACGTGAGCACAACTTAAGTGTAACCTAGATATTTCTATATTGAAGCTTAATGTGCTTTCTTAAAGAATGCCAAAAGTGTAACAAGATCATAACTGCATTTACCATGAACACAAAATGTACACATTTTAGTTAATATGCATTAAACTGTAACAATGCTTCTGGCAATTGTAGATTTAGTTTGATGCTCCCCAAATTGCATGAGAGACATGCTAAACTTACAAATTAAAAATCTGAGTTAGCCTTTGCAAAAAAAAAAGAAAAAAGAAATTCGTTACGAGTAATAACACTGAATGTTAATGAATTAAATTCACCAATCAAAAGACACAGATTGGCAGAATGGATAAGAAAATATGATCCATCTATATGCTGTCTACAAGAAACCCACCTTCAACCCAGGGATTCAAGGAGGCTGAAAGTGAACGGCTGGAAAGCCATTTTACAAGCTAACAATAGCCAAAAAAGGGCAGGAGTAGCTATTCTAATATCAGACAAAATAGACTTTAGATGCAAAACTATTGTAAGAGACAAAGATGGACACTACATATTAGTAAAAGGAGTAATCTCTCAAGAAGAGAGAACAATCATCAACATTTACGCACCTAATCGGGGTGCCTCAAAATACGTGCGGCAAACTCTGGAAAAACTAAGAGGAGAAATAAATGCCTCTACAATTATAGCAGGGGACTTCAGCAGACCACTATCATCATTAGACAGAACATCTAGACAGAGAATCAATAAAGAAACTAAGGCACTCAACAATACATTAGAAGACCTGGACTTTTAATAGACATATACAGAACACTACACCCAAATACAGCGGGATTTACATTCTTCTCGAGTGCACATGGAACATACTCCAAAATAGACCACATGCTAGGCCACATAACAACACTCAATGAATTGAGAAAGATTGAGATTATACAAAGTAATTTCTCTGACCACAATGGAATGAAGTTGGAAATCACTAAGGGCCTAAGGGCCAGAGAAACAGGTTAGGCACAAGGATATGGAAGTTAAACAACATACTCTTAGACAAACAGTGGGTCAAAGAGGAAATCTCAAAAGAAATCAGTAACTACCTTGAAACTAATGAAAATGACAACACAACATATCAAAACCTATGGGATGCAGCGAAAGCAGTCCTGAGAGGGAAGTTCATAGCCATAAATTCATATATTAAAAAAGAAGAAAGAGCTAAAATTGAAGACCTAACTGCACACTTGGAGGAACTGGAACAACAACAACAAACTAAACCTAAAGGAAGTAGAAAGAAGGAAATAACAAAGATTAGAGCAGAACTAAATGAAATAGATAATAAGAAAGCACTGGAAACAATACACAAAACCAAAAGTTGGTTCTTTGAGAATATCAATAAAATTGACAAAGCCTTAGCCAGACTAACAAAGAAAAAGAGAGAACAGATGCAAATACATAAAATAAGGAATGAGCAAGGTGCTATCACTACTGACCCCACAGAAATAAAGAGTATCATAAGAAAATACTTTGAAAAATTATATGCCAACAAGAATGATAATTCAGAGGAAATGGACAAGTTTCTAGAAACCCACAAACAGCTGACATTGATGAAAGAAGAAATAGATGAATTCAACAGTCCAATTACAAGTAAAGAGATAGACTCAGTCATCAAAAACCTCCCAACTAAGAAGAGTCCAGGACCAGATGGCTTCACAGCTGAATTCTACCAAACATTCCGGAAAGAGCTAACACCAATTCTACTTAAGCTCTTCCAAAAAATAGAAGTAGAAGGAATATTGCCCAACTCATTCTATGATGCCAACATTACCCTAATACCAAAACCAAATAAAGATACCACAAGAAAGGAAAATTACAGACCAATTTCTCTAATGAACCTAGATGCTAAAATCCTTAACAAAATACTTGCTAATCGCATTGAACAACATATCAAAAGGATTATACACCATGACCCAGTGGGTTTCATCCTGGGTATGCAAGGATGGTTCAATATAAGAAAATCAATCAATGTAATACACCACATAAACAGACTGAAAGAAAAAAATCACATGATCATCTCTATAGATGCAGAAAAAGCATTCGACAAAATACAGCACTCTTTCCTCATAAAAACACTACAAAAGATAGGAATAGACGGAAACTTTCTGAAAATGATAAAGGGTATATATGAAAAACCCAAAGCTAACATCATTTTCAACGGTGAAATCCTAAAAGCCTTCCCTCTGAGATCGGGAACTAGACAAGGATGCCCACTATCACCACTCCTATTTAACATTGTCTTAGAAGTACTTGCATGAGCACTGAGACAAGAAAAGGACATAAAAGGCATCCAGATTGGAAAAGAAGAAGTAAAAATTTCATTATTTGCAGATGACATGATCCTATACATAGAAAACCCTGAGAAATCTACAACAAAGCTTCTAGAACTTATACAGGAGTTCAGTAATGTTGCAGGCTATAAGATCAATGCTCAAAAATCAGTAGCATTTCTGTACACCCTTTACAAGCAAACTGAGGAGGAAATCAGGAAAAAAAAATACCATTTACAATAGTAAATAAAAGAATCAAATACCTAGGAGTAAATTTAACTAAAGATGTAAAGGACTTATATACAGAAAACTACACAACACTGTTAAAGGAAATCAAAGAAGACTTAAATAAATGGAAAAATATTCCCTGTTCATGGATAGGAAGACTAAACATCATCAAGATGTCTATCCTACCCAAACTAATCTACAGATTTAATGCAATCCCAATAAAAGTCAACACTGTATTTTTTAAGAAACTGGAAAAACTAACCACAAAATATATTTGGAGAGGCAAGAGGCCCCGAATTGCCAAAGACATATTGAAAAAGAAAAATGAAATTGGAGGTATCACACTACCTGACTTTAAAACATACTACAAAGCTACAGTGATCAAAACTGCGTGATATTGGCACAAGGATAGACCTACTGACCAATGGAACCGAATTGAGAGTTCTGATATAGATCCTCGCGTATACAGTCATCTGATATTTGACAAGGCCACGAAGCCCACTCAGTTGGGAGAGAATGGCCTCTTTAACGAGTGGTGCTTGGAGAACTGGATATCCATATCCAAAAGAATGAGAGAAGAATACCATCTCACACCTTATACAAAAATCAACTCAAGATGGATCAAAGATCTAAATATAAGAGCCAAAACCATAAAGACCTTGGAAGATAATGTAGGGAAGTATCTACAGGACCTTGTAATAGGTAATAGGAAATGGTTTCGTGAACTTCACACCCAAAGCATGAGCAGCAAGAGAAAAAAATAGATAAATGGGATCTCATCAAAATTAAAAACTTCTGCACCTCAAAGGATGTTATTAAGAAAATAAAAAGGCAGCCTACCCAAGGGGAGAAAATATTTGGCAACCATATATCTTAAAGGAGCCTAATATCCTGCATATATAAAGAAATCCTACACCTTGAAAATAAAAGGACAAACAACCCATCTAAAAAATGGGCAAGTGACCTGAAAAGACACTTCTCCAAGGAAGAAATACAAATGGCTAAAAAGCACATGAAAAAATGCTCGACATTGCTTGCTATCAGGGAAATGCAAATCAAAACTACATTGAGATACCATCTTACACCCATCAGAGTGGCAGCTATTAAAAAAACAGGAGACACTAAATGTTGGAGAGGATGTGGAGGAATAGGAACCCTTATCTACTGCTGGTAGGACTGTGGTATGGTCCAGCCACTGTGGAGGACAGTTTGGGGGTTCCTCAGAAAACTAACAATAGATCTTCCATATGATCCAGCAATTCCACTTCTGGGTATATACCCAGAAGAACTGAAAGCAAAGATACAAACAGATATATGCACACCAATGTTCATAGCGGCATTGTTCACCATTGCGAAAAGTTGGAATCAGTCCCGGTGCCCATCAACAGATGAATGGATAAGCAAAACGTGGTACATACATACAGTGGAATATTACTCAGCTGTAAGAAGGAACAAAGTGCTAACACATGGAATAACGTGGATGAATCTTGAAGACCTTATGTTGAGTGAAGCAAGCCAGGCACTGAAGGATGAACAGTATATGACCTCACTGATCTGAACTGAGGAAAGTGAGCAGTCTCTGAGAACCATTGTCTGAAAGATAGGTTAACAAGAGAGAGTAAGAGAAGAGCAGGCTTTGAGCCATCACCCATATGGACATAATCTATGGTAAAGGGATAGAGTGTGGTTGCATGTTGGGGGATGGGGCAGATGAGTGGTGGTGTTCCTGGGTTTGGTGGTGCAACACTGGCAGGTGGGTGGATTAGGAAGGGCAGATTCAAATTCCCAGGGCATGTAACTGTGAATCTTGATATTCCATGGGTCGGGATAGGGTGGTATCATGGGCCCTGGGGGGCTGGGGGAAAGGGAACAGTCAAGATCTAATGGGGTGTTTGGTGGTCATGGGGAAGGTTTTTCATTACCTTATAGTAATGGACACAGGACATGGTAAATATCATCAAAATTATTAAACTGTATCATCTAAATTGTAAAAAAAAAAAAAAAAAAAGAAAGAAAAAAAGAAATAATAGGCACCCAAATAGAAAAGGAAGAAGTAAAACTTTCACTATTTGCTAATGATATGATCCTATATCTAGAATCTCCTGAAAAATCCACAGCAAAACTACTAGAACTAATAGATGCATTCAGCAAAGTGGCTGGATACAAGATTAATACCCCCAAATCATTGGCGTTTCTGTACACTACTGATATGCAATCTGAGGAGGAAATCAGAAAAAAAAATTCCATTTACAAAAGCGACTAAAACAATCAAATATTTAGGAATAAACTTAACCACGGACATAAAAGACCTATTTTCAGAAAACTACAAAACATTGCCAAATAAACTGAAGAAGACTTAAATAAATGGAAGGACTTTCCATGTTCATGGATTGGAAGACTAAATATTGTTAAGGTGTCGGTTCTACGCAAACTGATTTATAGATTCAATACAACCCCAATAAAAATACCAACACATTTCCGATAAGGGTTTATATCCATGATATACAAAGAGATCATACAACTCAACAATTAAAAGACAAACTACCCAATTAAAAAATGGGCAAAAAGCTAGAAAAGACAACTGTCCAAAGAAGAAATACAAATGGTGAAGAAACACATGAAAAAATGTTCAACATCTCTAGTGATTAGGGAAATGCAAATCATAGCTAAATGAGATATCATTTCACACCTATTAGACCGGCTGCTATTAAAAAGTCAGAAAACTGTAAATGTTGGAGAGGATGTAGAGAGAGAGGAATGCTTATTCACTGTTGTTGGGAATGTAGAATGGTACAGCCACTGTGAAGGACTGTTTGGCAATTCCTAAAGAAGTTGAATATCAACTTGCCATGTGATCCGGCAATACCATTGCTAGGTATATGCCCGGAAGAACTGAGAGCAGAGAAACGAACAAATATCTGTGCACCAAATAGTGGCATTATTCACGATTGCCAAAAGTTGGAAACAAACAAGGTATCCATCTACTGATGAATGGATAAACAAATTGTGGTGTACACATATGATGGAATATTATGCAGCAGAAAGGAATGAAGTCATGAAAGCATATGACAACATGAATGAACCTGGAGGACCTTATGTTGAGTGAAGCAAGCCAGACACAAAAGGACAAATACTGTATGATTGTGCTATTATGAACTAAATATACTGGGTAAGCTCATGGAGTTAATAGTTAGAATATAGGTCACCAGAAAATAGAAAAAGAGTAGAGAATGGAAAGCTGAGGGTTAATCTGTACAGAATTGTTAAAAAAAGGTTGTTTGTAAATCTTTGGAAATGAATAGAAGTGGTGAAAGCATATCATGGTGTTTGTAACTAGCAGAGTTATTATATGGGTATGACAGTGGTTGAAAGGGAAAGTCTAAGGTTATGTACATTACCAGAAGGAAAATGAAAAACTATAACGTGGGACTATATAAGATAGTAAAACCTCATGTAAAACATGAATATGGGTGATATTGCATATATAAGAGTGTTTTTACAAAATATAAATACAAATATGCTAGAGAGAAAGAAAAAGAATAGCAGCTATGTGCGGCAGGGAAAGCATAGATTGAGAGGTGATGAGTTTTGTTTTTTGTTTATTGTTATTGGAATAATAAAAGTGCTCTAAGAATGATTGAAGTGATGAATGCACAAATATGTGATTACACGGAATATCATTGATTGTACACTTTGCATGGATTTATGCTTTATTTATTTATTTTTTTCAAAGATTTATTTATTTCCTTCATCCATTTTATTTTTATTTATTTATTTTTTTTCTACCGGGAGGTCCCGGGGATCGAACCCGGGTCCCTCCATATGGGAGACGGACGCCCAACCAGTTGAGCCACATCCGACCCTATGCTTTATTAAAATGTATCGATAAAATTGATTTTTTAAAAAATTTTAAGTGTTTAATTTTGAGGAAGTCCTGTTTATCTATTTATTCTTTTGTTGCTTGTGCTTTGGGTGTAAGGTCCAAGAAACCACCACCTACCATGAGGTCTTTAAGATATTTCCCTACATTTTCTTCTAGTAGATTTATGGTCCTGGCTTTTATCTTTAGGTCTTTGATCCATTTTGAGTTGATTCTTGTATAGGGAGTGAGAAGGGGTCCTCTTTCATTCTTTTGATTATGGATATCCAGTTCTCCCAGCACCATTTGTTGAAGAGACTGTTTTGTCCTGCTAACATGGCTTTGGTAGGTTTGTCAAAAACCAGTTGGCTGTAGAAGTGAGGGTTTATTTCTGGATACTCAATTCTATTCCAATGATTAACGTGTCTATCTTTATGCCAATACCATGCTGTTTTGACCACTGTAGCTTTGTAATAGGTTTTTTTTTTTTTTTTTTTTTAATGTTTAATTCTACACAGTTCAACTTTATTTTGTGGTATGGCGAAATATAAAATAATGTCAAGCATTATAAATATATTAAGATGTTCATTACTTTAAAATAACAATAAGAGTTTTAGTAATGGATGGTGGTAATGGTAGCACAGCATTGTGAAAGTAATTAACAGCATTGAAATAAGTAGTTGAATGTGATTAAAAGAAGAAATATTAGATTGTATGTAAGGTAACAGAACAAAAATTTTAAAAATTTATGAAACTACACTACACAAACAGTGAACCCTTTTAAATCATGAACCACTGTTAATAGGACAATTATAAAAATGTACTGTCACCAATTTTAAAAGATGTTCTATACTAATGCAAGGTATTAATAATAGGGTGGTGAATTAGTCGGCCAAAGGGGTGCTGATGCAAAGTACCAGAAATCTTTTGGCTTTTATAAAGGGTATTTATTTAGGTTAAAAGCTTACAGTTACAAGGCCGTAAAGAGTGCAACTCAAGGTACCAAAAGAGGTACTTTCTCACCCAAGTCTGTTGTCACATATTGAAGCAAGATGGCAGGCGGTGTCTTCCTGGTCTCTCGGGCTTTAGCTGCTCAGCTGCTCTATTCTTTTTGGCTGCAAACTGTCAGGAGAAAGGCTCATCTCTTCCTGGGGCTACAGCATCAAAACTAAGTTCCCTCCTCTAACGTGTCCTTTTCTGTGTTCTCCTGTGAATCTACTTCTGTGTGTCTCATTGATTGAGTGTCCATTTAAATAGCCCACAAATGGGGCAGGGATTCAACCCTAGGCCATACCCTACTGACATGGCCAAATCAAAGCCCTAATCTTAATTTAATCAAGCAAAAGTAAAAGCCTTTGATTTAATACAATCAAAGGGAATCATGCCCAGAGGAACAGATAAGTTCACAAATACAATCGATACCTCTTTTGGGAATTCATAAATAATATCAAACTGCCACATGTGGTATGTGGGAATCTTGTATTTTATGCATTATTTTTCTGAAAATCCACAACTTTTCTAATAAAGAAAAAAAAAATACCGATAAGAAATGTTGGACAAAACAACAACAAAAAACCATACAGAACAATTGCCCATAGAATGTGCCAAATACTGTCCTGAGTGACGTTGCAATGACAGATAAAGGCCATGCTATATCATCATATAACATGCAGAACTGTGTGAGAGAGAGTGTGGTCTAAAATGTGATCTATGGTCCATGCTTAATGGCAAAACTCCAGGATGTGTTTATCAATTGCATAATGTGCCACACTAATGAAGGATGTTTATGTAGAGGTTGCGGGAGGTGTGGGAGGTGGGGCGTATGGGAATCCCTGTTTTTTGTGTAACATTTATGTAATCGAAGTATCTGTAATAGGTTTTAAGGTCAGGCAGTGAAATTCCTACCACATTGCTCTTGTTTTTTAGGATGCTTTTGGCTATTGGGGTGTCCTTTCCCTTCCAAATAGATTTGGTAATTGCCTTTTCTATTTCTGTAAAGTAGGCTGTTGGAATTTTTATTGGTATTGCATTTAATCTATAAATAAGTTTGGTTAGGATTGACATCTTTACAATGTTTAGTCTTCCAGTCAATGAACACAGAATGTTTTTCTATTTTTTTAGGTCTTCATTGATTTCTTTTTGCATTGTTTTGTAGTTTTCTGCATATAGGTCCTGTACTTCTTTGGTTAAATTGATTGCTAGGTATTTGAATCTTTTTGTTGCCATTACAAATTTGTATTGTATTCCATGATTTCCTTCTCAAATTTTTCAATACTAGTATACAGAAACATGACTGATTTTTGTGTGTTGATTTTGTATCCTGCCACTTTGCTGAATTCATTTATTAGCTCAAGTAGCTTTGTCATAGACATTTCAGAATTTTCTAAATATAGAATCACGTCATCCATGGATAGTGAGAGTTTTCTCCCTCTTTTCCTATTTAGATGCCTTTTATCCCCTTGTTTAATTGCTCTAGCTAGAACTTCTAACATGATATTGAGTAACAGTGATGACAGTGGGCATTCTTGTCTTGTTCCTGATCTTACTGGGAAAGCTTTTAACCATTCCCCTTTGGGTATGATGTTGGCTGTGGGTTTTTCATATATGCAAAACTCAAACATACTCTGACCAGGCTTTGAACAAAGAGAGCTGTCTAAGAGCACCATCTGCTCACGGACTAAGGAAGTGCATGTGAGGAAATTAAAAGTAAATAAGTAAGAGAGAACAAAGAAATAAAAAAGAAGAAGAAGGAAAAAAAAAAAAAGTAAGAGAGGCTTTTTCTGACCTTAACAGCCTCCCTCAACAAGGGTCTTCAAAGTAGGTATGCAACCCATTACTGGGTCTAGGGCACAGATTTGAGCAAATAACAGGGACAATCTTAAAGACTCATAACAGGTTGAACTAAGAATCAAAGAACAGCAGTAACACATAGCCTCCTGCCACTAAAATCCTATGAAAGAGAGAGAAATTGAGCAATAATCAGAGCAAATGCCTTATCATAATCAGATGCTTAGACATCAGCAAAAAATTAAAAGTCGTATTAAGAAAATGGAAAAAATGGTCCAAGGAAATGAATACCAAAGCTCCAGATGAGATACAGGATTTGAGACAACTAATCATTGAGATTCATACAAATTTCCAAAATCAAAGAGTTGAAAGACAATATGACTAAAAAGATAAAGGATGTCAAGAAGACACTGAGTAGGGAAGCGGCTGTGGCTCAATCAGTAGGGCTCCCGTTTACCATATGGGAGGCCCCGGGTTCGGTTCCCGGGGCCTCCTGGTGGAGGCAAGCCCACCCACACGCGTGGTTAGCTGACCCAGCGAGCACAACCAGCGAGGGGGGATAAATGAATAAATATATAAAATCTTAAAAAAAAAATAAAAAAAAAAGAAGACACTGAGCGAACACAAAGAAGAATTTAAAAACCTGAATAGAAGGAATCACAGGGAAACTGGAAAGTATATTGAACTGAATGAAAATGAAGATAAAATATATCAAAATCTGTAGGGTAAAACTAAGGCATTAGTAAAGAGGAAATACATATGTAAATGTTTATATTAGAAAAGAAGGAACTTATAGTCAATGACCTAAGCTTCTGCCTTAAGGCACATGAAAAAGAAAAGCTAATTAAAACCAAAGTTAGTAAAAAGAAAGGAAATAATGAAGATCAGAGCAGAGATCATTGAAATTGAAAACAGAAAGACAATAAAGAAAATCAATGAAATCAAAAGCTTGTTCTTTGAGAAGATAAATAATATTGGTAAATTTCTAGCTAGATAGGGGGGAAAAAAAGAGAGAAGACACAAATTACCAATATTGGGACTAATAGGTGACATCATTACAGATTCTATAGATAGTAAATGAATAAAAGGGGAATATTGTGAACAACTTTATGCTAATATTTTCAACAACTTAGAGGAAATGAGCAAATTCTTTGAAAGACACAACTATCCAGACTCTTGGAAGAGGAAATACATAACTTGAATAGCCCTATTTCTAATAAAGAAATTCAATGTGTAATTAAAACTATCCCACAAAGAAAAGACCAGGCACAGATGACTTCACTGGTGTTTTTTTCCAAGCATTTAAGAAAGAAATAATACCAGTTCTATACAATCTCATCCAGAAATTTGAAGAGGAGAGAATATTTCCCAACTCATTCTATGAGGCTAGCATTATCCTAACACCAAAATCAAACACAGATATTATAAGGGAAATAAAAACTACTAAATAATAACACTCATGAAAATAGATGCAAAATCCCTTAAAAATATTAGAAATTGAATCCAGCAATATATAAAAAGGATAAAACATCACAACCAGGTGGCATTTTTTCCAGGAATAAAAGACTAGTTTAACATGAAAATCAATATAATTCATCATATTAACGGGCTAACAAAGAAAAAACACAAGATCATATAAACAGATGCAGAAAAAGTATTTCACAAAATTCAACACCCATTCATGATAAAAAAGAAAAACTCTCAAAAAAAAAAAGCAAAACTTAAGAATAGAAATGAACTTTCTTAACCTAGTAAAGAATATATATGAAAGACCTACAGCTAAAATTATATTTAATGATGAGAGACTGAATGCTTTCCTCCTAAGATTGGGAACAAAACAAGTATTTTCTCTCTCATTACTCCTTTCAACATCACCCTGGAAGTCCTAGCTAGTGTAATAAGGCAAGAAAAAGAAATAAAAGGTGGAAAGATTGGAAAGGAAGAAATAAAACTCTATTTGCAAATGATCAGATTGTCTATGTAGACAACCTCAAAGGCAGCAGCAACAACAAAAACCTCCTGGAACTATTAAGAGAGTTTGGCAAGGTCATAGGATACAAAGTCAATATACAAAATTGAGCTTCTTTCCTATATATCAGAAATGAACAGCTGGAATTTTAAATTTTAAAAAATGCAATTTATAATCACATCAAACAGAAAAAAAGTAGGAGAAGAAATGGAAAGGAAGGAGGAGAAAGAAGAAGAAGGAGTAGTTTGGTATAATTCTAAAAAATATGTGCAGGATCTGTGTGCAAAACCCTGATGAAAGAAATCAAAGATCTAAATAAATGGAGAGTTATGCCACACATTTTAAAAACAGGTATTAACATTTTTTTCATTTTTGCTTTATCTCTGTCTCTGTTAAAGAAATAAAACATTACAGACTCAGCTAAATCTGACTCCCCAAACTTCTACTTCATTTCCTGCTCAGAATAAATATCCTGATTTTTTGTGTATCTCTCCAATCATATGTTTGTTTGTTGTTGTTGTTGTTATACCTAGTCTTATGCAATTTACCTTTTTCAGTAAAGAAACATTTTGATATTACCCATGTCGATATATGCAGATCTGCTTGATTCCAATTTGCTTCTACATAGAATTTCATTATATAAATAAAACTTCAGTTGATCTACTCCAGGCAGTTTGTTTCTACATTTTTTCCTTTGACATTCAAAAAGTACTGTAATGACCAATCTAGTGTTGCACACTTTTAATGCTCCTTTCTTTCATTTCCATCAATACCACAAAAAACCATATCAATCAGTTGTGAAGCCTGGGGATGTGGAGGAAGTATGCAACTGAGACAAAAAATAATAACTTAATGTGAGTCATTAGAAATGGGTCATTTGACCCCATGACTAGAAAATTTTCCTGACTCCCACCCCAGGGTCCTCCCTGTGCATCTTCCAGTCTTCCCTATTGGTTCACCACCTGACACTGGCTCCTGGTCCAGTCCAACCCACATTCATCTTTCTTCCTCTAAGCTACTTAGCACTTAGAGACCACACAGTGCTATCAAGCACTTGCTTCTCTACCATCAGACTTGCTTTACACATTTCTGGGTCTCACCTCCTTAACCAAGACAAGGGCACCTCATCTTCACATCCCCCACCATGCCTAGCACAGCTAGGGCATGCCCATCTCATGACAGGTGGATGCTGAGAGTCACAGACCCAGTCCCTGCCTCCTGCCTCCCACCTCAGCTTTGTTGATAGCCACTGCTCCATGATGGGCTTGCCGATAGGGTCAAGCTAGGGATGGGTGGTAGGAGCCTCTGGCCTATGCTTACAGTGAAAGCTATATTGAACTGCAGAGAGCACTGCTCCAGACTTGGCCTTTCCAGGAGTCTGAACATCCTCTTTGGCCTTTGCAGGAGATAGGACTCAAGGTGGAACAGCCAGCATCCTTTGCAATGCAGTTTAATGGTACACTGGGCATGATGGATGCTAGGGTGCAAATGTCCTCAAGTGCAGTGGAGGAGTGCTATATCTCTGAGCAGGACAGTGATGAGCTGGCCCTGGCCCTGTCCATCTATCCAGGCCAGTACTCTTTGGGCAGGGGAGGAGAAGGACAAAGGCTCACCTATTAATCCTTTGCCCCACAAGCAAGCTTACCATTTGCTTTATCCCCCATGAGAATGGTGTCTACTCCATGATCCCTTTTCATTGCAAGCTTCATGATGTGTTTTTTCTCTTTCTTTTAGTTTCCTAGACTGCTTAATCAAATAACATGAAATAGGTTGGGTTAAACAATGGGAATTTATTTGCTCATAGTTTTGAGGCTAAGAAAAAGTCCAAATCAAGGCATCATCAAGGTGATGCTTTCTCTCTCAAGACTGTGACATGTAAGGGATGGCTGCTAGTGATCCTTGGTTCCTCTGCCACATGGCAAGGCACATGATAGTGCCTCTAGGCCTCTTCCTTCTCTTCTGGATTCCTTTTCAGCGTCTTGTTTCCTGTGGGTTTCTCCTTCTCTGTCTGAATTTCATTCCACTTATAAGGACTCCAGTAATAGGATTAAAACCCATCCTGATAGATGTGGGACATACCTTATCAAAATATCCTACTTACAATGGGTTTATAGCCACAGGAATGGATTAAATTTAAGGACATGTTTTTCTGGGGTACATAGGGTTCAAAATCAATTTCAAATCACCATACTCTCTCTCCCATTCTCTCACCTGCTCTTTAACTCCCTTTATATCTTCCTCTTTCCCTCCCTTTTCTTTTTCTCTCTTATCTGCTCTACTCTTCAAATTACTCTTCATTTCTTTAGTGGAGTCTTTTAGCTGTTTCTTTAATTTTTTCTTATTTTATTACCTTAAGCATCTTAACCAAGGTAATTCCTAAGCAAAGATAGTCCTCTTCCTAAAATATGTGTGTTTGTGTGTGTGTGAGAGTGAGAGAGAGGGGGAGAGAAAAGAGTGTGAGAATGAGAAAGAGGAGGGGAGGGAGGAAGAGAGAGAGAAAGAGAGAGGCGGGAATGAAAGAGAGTGAGAAGAGGGGGGAGTGAGAGAAGGAGAAAGAGAGAAAAAGAGAGCACACGAGAAAGAGAGATGTCTACCATCATGATATGTCACGGACTTTTAAATTCATGGTTAACTGTTCACATGCTCCAAGGGAAAGCTGGAGAGTCAGAGAATATCTGTTAGAATATCTCTAACATGCAATGGGCCTCTCTATTTTGGAATTTGTATTTAAATCCTTAAACTTATTTCTTCCATTGCTCTCAGAGCAATTTATTGCTTTTTGCATAAGAGTGGGTAAGATTTTTAGTAGAGCAGAATGCTTAAGAGCACCAGAAACCTGGGACCTTCCATGTGGGAGGGAGGCATGTAATCAATTGAGCCACCTCCACTCCCTGCTCTGTTGTGTCTGTCATTGTTTTCTTCCTTGTGTCTCTTGTTGTGTCATCTTGTTGCATTAGCTTGCCCTGCAAGCTCATCGTGTCAGCTTGTTATCTTGCTCATCTTCTTTAGGAGGCACTGGGAACCGAACCTGGGACCTCCCATGTGGTAGGTGGGAGTTCACTCATTTGAGCCACATATGCTTCCTGGGATGATCACTTTTGAATGGTATTTTGATTTGTTTTTGCTTTAGAATTTGTTTTCAGATCTGAGAGATTGGTAAAGCAAGGGCTATAGTAGGGCCAGGAAATGAGGAACCTGGCTGTTTAGAATTGATTCTAAGAAAGAGAAGCAAAGTGTTCACAGAGGTGCCATTTCTCAGATATCTAGCTCAGTTCATATTTGTTTAAAGCAAATATTTTAAACAAGAATAAAGGGCTCATTTGGACAGAGATTCCCTTACGACATATGTTTCTGGGTCAACAGATTATGGTGAATAGAATATGGTAGGTAAAGCAGAAGTTCTCAAAGTATTATCTGTGGATCTCTGGGGATGGTCCCAAGATCTTTTCAGGGGTCTGCAAAGTCAAAACTATTTTTATAATAATACTAATACTGTTTTTCCTTTTCGTTCTGTTGAAATTTGTACCAATGGTGCCAAAGCTATAATGGGTAAAACCTTTTTGGCCTTAGTACAAACAAAAGCAATGGCACCAAATTATATTTGTAGTCATTGTATTCTTCACCATCATTCACTTAAAAATGCCTGTTTGACTTAAGAATGTTCTTGGTGAAGCAGTCAAAATTATTAATTTTATTAAATCTCAGTCCTTGAGAACATGTCTTTTTAATATTCTGTGTGACAAAACAGAATGTACACATACTAAAGTATGATGGTCATTTCAAGAAAAAACCCTTGCATGGTTGTTGAGTTACCTGCTGAACTAGACACTTTTTTTCATGGAACACCATTTTTATTTGAAAGAATGACTGATGGACAAAGTATGGTTATTCAGATTTTGGTACTTAGAAGACATTTTCCTGAAAATGAGCAATCTTGATGAAGAAGTGCAAAATCAATATTAGTAACAAAATGGGGCAGGAAGTGAAAAGTGCTAAATGAGTGGTCTAGATCTGTGTTGTCCAATATGATAGCCACTAGCCACATGTCCTTGGCTATTAAACACTTAGAAATGTGGCTAGTCTGAATTGAGATGTGTTGTAAATGTTAAATACATGCCAAATTGCAAAGATTTAGTATGGAAAACAGAGTATAAAATATTTCAATAATGTTTTATAATAATTACAAGTAGAAATGTTAATGTTATGTCTACACTGTGTTATATATATTATTAAAATTAATTTCACCTGTTTCTTTTTACTTTTTAACGTGGCTTCTAGAAAATTTTAAATTACATATGTGGCTTGCATTTTATTTCACTTGGAGTGTGCTGGCTTAGACAGGAAGTGTGACAAGAATTCAGAGTGGGGAAAATTTGGTACAGACTCCCTTTATCAGTGAAGTCTTCTCAGAGATGGATAGGCTTTCATTACGTGGAGAAGATGGGGGGAGGGGGAGGGAATTTCAGTTGAAGGGAGCATCAGTACGGAAATATGAGCAGTTAACCCAGGAGGCTGAGTAGACTGGTCTGGGTTGAATCACAGGCTCCTGTAGGGGAGAAAACCTTCCTGGATAGGTTGAGGCCAAATTATAAAAATCTTTGACTGTCAAGAATTTGGGCTTTTTCCTATAAGTGGTGACCACTTCCCCAGAAGAAGAGCATACTTTGCTCAGTAGCTTATGGAATAGCCTGAATTTCAAGGCACTTTCTTTGCAATACTCCTGGAAGCTCCACCCAGTGGGAAAGCAGCCAGAATCAGTTCTACCTGACCAATGAATTTAGAATGATGTAGAGAGTGCAAATTTGGGCTTGACTGCTTTCCTTTGGAGGGTGGAGGTAAATTTAAGTGCATCATAATGTAACCTGGGAGAGGAAGAGAATCCAGAGGGTATACCTGTGTGGTGGCTTGTAGGGGTAAGTGGTGAAGCAGGCCTTTTACCTTGGTATATGGCTCTAGACATGTACCTAATCAGATTTATTAGTCTGTCTTTCTTTATTTCGTCTTTATTTTACTAAATGTTGATGGAGCTCTTACTATGTGTCAGGAGGTTACCATTTAGATCTGAGAAGATGAGATGAAAAGACCACTGAGGTGGGAGTTGAAATAACTGAGCTCCTATCTAGGATCAGAGTAATTTTGGTCACCTCTGGGTGATGTGCCTCTTCAGATGTGAAAGTGTTGTTAGAACCATATGGGACCAAGATTCTTTCTGCTCTGTGATTCTAGAACAGGCCCATGTCACAAAGGGAGAAGGGGGTATAACAGCAACCAGGTACCTGGCTACCCAGTGACAGTAGGAGGATACCGGATCGGTAAGGGCAGGCACTGGTGGCCTGCATAGGAGTTGGTCCTACCCTTAGGCTGATAGTCCTTCCCCCACTGAGAGGGCCTGCTGGAATTGTAGCTCAGTGAGGCTTGGTGAGTTGGGTGTTTTGATCCTGCCTACCCATCCCTGATCCCAGAGGAAGGGTCACCAGGGTTAGTGAAGTTTAATGCTGGGAAGGTAGGAAGCCAGGGAATCTGACTGCAGGCAAGTAAATTTGAAGCCTCTCTGACCGTCTGGGAAAAACTGAAGAAAAAATGAGTGTGTAACCCCACCCCCACCCCAGTTCCTCCATCCTGGCAGCTCAGGCTGCCTGCAGTTGGTGGGGGCAAGAGGGGGGAGGGAGTCCTGCAGAGGGGCTTTGGCTAGACTGTTTCTGCTTTTATTTATTTATTTATTTTTAATATTTTTAGAAGAGAGAGTGGGTGGGAACCGACTCAAGAAAAGTCCAAGAAACTCAAACACTGACGCACAGGAAAGCCTCATGTGGGAGGAGAAATGCAAATCATCTTCTGACTGATGTCGTCAGCGGCTTAGTCCTAGGGACTGTGAAGGGTAATTCTGACTTTGGACTTGAGCACCACCTGGGACCTGAGCTGAGAGAGAGCCAGGTAAGTATTACAGATCACACCTTCATGTTGCCGATGAGCCAGGAAATCTTATGCGGGATGCTGCTGAGGCTTCCGTTTTCACTTAATGTTTTTGACAATTGCTTCATTTGAACTTGTCTGAGGAAGAGAAATGATAAAAAGAAGTGCCCAACTCCAAGATTTGAATATGCGCTCTGGTCTTTGTTAAGAGAATGTTAGAAGCCCCTCTGGAGAGATCTCTCAGTGAGCTGCTCTTCGGGGCACTATGCCCTAAGGGGCTGGGAACCCCGGATGTCCCAGTGAATCTCCAAACGCTGTGTGGGAGAGTTGTGGCTGATGCGGAGGTGTGTCGGCACAACGTGCTGAAAGTGAGCCCCTCTTCACTTTCTTAGCTGGCTTCTCTAGAGCAATGATGTCTGACATTAGATCGCACACCTGGGTTTCAGAAAAAAACCCTCAGCTAAGGGAGTCAGTGATTGTGGCTTTCATGAGAGCAAGTGATATTTTAGGATATGTCTTCTCCTTTGCAGGCTACAGGTCACAGAGCCAAGGTGGCACCATTAGCTCCCAAACAGTGGGACAAAATGCACCTTTATAGAGATCTTCTGGGCCAGGAGTTCCAAGGGAGCAGGCAGGCACTCAGTTTTCAGAGAAATGTTCCATAGCTTTCTTGGGACGGGGAGATTAACCTTTAGAGAGTGAAAGCAAAGAGCTATATTGAAGGATGTGTACAGGCTACAATAGAGAAGAATATTGTAGGACGATTTACCCTCCCTTTTTTCAGTCTAGAGTTCAGCTCTCCAGAAGGTTGATTCGGGTCTTAGAAATTATCTAATTTTAGGATACGGGAAGCGGCTGTGGCTCAATCAGTAGGGCTCCCGTTTACCATATGGGAGGCCCCGGGTTCGGTTCCCGAGGCCTCCTGGTGAAGGCAAGCCTGCCCGCACGGCGTGGTTAGCTGACCCAGCGAGCACAAGCAGCAAGGGGGGGATAAATAAATGAATAAATAAATAAAATCTTAAAAAAAAAAAAAAAATAATTTTAGGATACGAGCAGTCTGGTTAATTGCTACCTAGAAAATAGATTTTCATTCAGATCATTCCAAAGATTTAACAATAGTAGAGATTAAAATTGTAATGCTATTTTCAGCTTATGTTCTCTGCTGTCATTAAAAAGGATAAATTGACAGAGATATAGCAGGACAATATTGATAATAGCATGGGTATAAATGTTCCAGTTTTATGTGGAATATAATATATACACCTAGCATCTGGAAAGACAACTGGGTGGGCCTCATGAAGTGAGTACCTTGAGCAGGAGTCATTTGCCTATTTGACCTTGTTTGTTTCATTTTTAAAGTTGGGGTAATGCCTACTATCTGCCTCCCTCATTCATGACAATGTCAAGAATGTCACTCATTCTTTATTTAACAAGCACTTATTGAAAGCTTACAGTGTGCCTAAAGCTGTAATGTGTAAAGGTCTTCATAAAATACAGTGATATGCAAACCGAAACATTACTTTTTTCTTTTCACATTTTCTTTCTCTTTCTCAAAACACTGGCAAAAATTCTCCTCTGTACACGTAAATCATTTATTGGGAGCTCAAGAGAAAAGGTGCTCAAAATGGTTCTATTTGAAACCTGAAGAATATGAAATATGTGAAATTTATTATCATGATGTTCTATAAGCAAAAGGAAACCTTAACTTACCTATGAGAGTTGTTGAAATTCTGTGGTGATTAGTCATGGAAAAGATTTTTTTACTTTAAAAATTGCTGAAAAAACAATTGAAAAATTGACTTTGGAAAAAGTAAAATACAGTAATTTAAATGAGGCATCACATAATTTTTCTGAGTTAGAAAATATGTTCATAGAGCTTCTAAATGGACCAGAGTATGGGGTTAGGTGAGGGAAACACATACTATTGTTTTATGCCAGGCTGCCTAATATGTATAAAGTACAATTTCTTCTTCCATAAGTCTCTTGAGTGTTTAACCAAATTAAAAATGGACTTTAAAAGCTTTTCCCAGTCATAGTGGATCATCATAAAGAAAAATGAAGATATTTATTGGTTCAGAGATATATTGAACTGAAAGAATTAGGGCTCATGAAAACAAATACATGAAAGTCTTCATGAAACTACAACAGAATTTTCTATCTTCTTTAATTCGGTGACTGTAAAAGAAAAGTTTTTCTCCAGTTATTTAACTAATGGGCAATGAAATATAAGGAAAGAAGAAAGCATGTACTACAGGTGTTAATTAACATTATTTAAAATCTCTAATTTTACTCCTTCTTTATAGCATGTCTCAATGGAATCAAGTCCAACAGTTAGAAATGAAGTTTTTGGAGCAGGTAGATCAATTCTATGATGACAACTTTCCTATGGAAATTCGACATCTCCTGGCCCAGTGGATTGAAAATCAAGACTGGTAAGATTAAACATTATTATATTTTCCCTAGAAGTTGATGAACAAATGCTTTTTGCTCTATCTACATATATGTCTTCTGTGATCCACTTGTGATTCAGTAGATGAATTCTTTTCAAGTAAAGAACTTCCTTAGGGATTTGGAAAACCTTCTCAATGAGGGAGAAGCATTGTCGTTTCTGGTTTCATCCACTGTAGATGAAAACTTAATGGTTTTAGTGCTTTGTTTTTCTGTAAGCCAAAACTCCAACACTTTTATGTGTATTAAAAAGTCAAGAAGCAAATCTCTTGATTTGTGTTTATATAGATAGATAAATGATAGATTAGATACATAGGTAGAAATAGGTAGACAAATATAGATAGATTTTGTGCAGTCTATCATATAAAAAGTTAAATAATACATTCTTCACTCCATATACCATCCAATGAGGCATCTTGGTGGTCCTAATCTCAAGGCTAGATGATGAAATTCCAGCAGAAAGTCATTACTAAATTACCTTGTATTTGGAAGATACAGACTCCAGCCCCATTTTAACAGATGGTTTTGATAAAGTATAATTTGTTCTCATATGATGTTATAATAATTACTTCTTTATTAAAAAAAGCTGAACTATATTTTTAAAAATCATAGAACTGTAAAATGCAGGGTGAATCCTAATGTAAACTATAGTATAATGAAAATAGTATTGTTTCATCAATTGTAACAAATACACCACACCTATGCAAAATGTTAGTAATAGGGAAAACTGTGTGTGAGGGGACTGTAAGGGGAACTCTGTACTTTCTGCATGATTTTTCTGTAAATCTACAGTTTCTCTAATTTTAAAAAAATGAGTAAACAAATGCCATCACACAGCAGCAAGAAAAAAATGATAATTTATGGAAAAATGTTTTTGAAATGGTTAATAAATTTTAAAAATATTTTCTGAGCAAATTTATATATGTTTGCATCATTACTTATATTTTGCATGTTTTCTCCTAATGCTACCATAATCAGTTTTTCTTTTAATATATAATATTAATATGGTGTTTTGAGAAGATTCTAAGAATTTGACTCTGGAGTATTGACTATTTGAATGAAAATTGTAAAAGTAACCAACAGATTAGACATTTTCAACTATCTAGCAAATTAGTGTTGTGACATTATAACCTGACTCTCCTTTATATTTTCCAAAGGAGATTTTACTAAAGTTCTCAAAACAATGGGAAGAAAATTCCTAAAATATATAGAACTTTTGATAAAACACTTTATTTTTTACTTAAGACCAATCCTTCCTTTTCTCTTCCCTCTCTCCTGCCCTCCTTTCTTCCTGGGCACAGTTAAGAAATGGTTTCTTAGCAATGGGAAAAAGTGCTGTTCAAATCATTTGAAAATTTTTGAACAATATAAGGTAATAAAAAATGGACAAGATATTCTCATTTTCTTCACTGTTTGGATCTACTACCTGTTCTTTTACTTTTAAACATTAATTATATCAATTCTTTATCATAGATTTGATATACATAATTTTTTTTCTTAGCATGGTTCACATTCTTTAAAGCTGTGTTCACCTTGCACAATTTAATTTTTAAAAAAACTTTTAATTCTTATCACTATGGAATAGATTTTTCACTTTAAAATTAAAGTGTTATAAAAGTTGTTATTTTACCAAGTTGTTCCTGTTGTGTAACAACACTTTTGTTTTATTAGGGAGGCAGCTTCTAACAATGAAACCATGGCAACAATTCTTCTTCAAAACTTATTAATACAACTGGATGAACAGTTAGGTCGCGTTTCCAAAGAGAAAAACCTGCTCTTGATACACAATCTAAAAAGAATTAGGAAAGTCCTTCAGGTGAGAATGTATTCTACTTTTAAAAATACATGGATTTATGAGTCTTATTCAGGTGGGGAATCAATCATGTATCCTTATCTTATTTTGAATCAGATTTAAAGGGAAAAGCAAATTCTCTTATTATTTTAAAATTTTATATTGAATTTTATTTCATTATCCAACATTTATTTTTCATGAACATTTGAATATAAAATACAATATAGTGGACAGGGCTTTGTGTTTGTGGTGTGTGACTGTTGCATGTGGTTTAAATTTACTGTGATCAAATTCTACAACTCTGGCAAGGGTTAAAAAGATAATTAGTTTTGTCGCTTTAAGTGAAGGCATTGTGGGTGGATGTATCCTACTAGATTTTATTCAAATCTCACCTCCTTTAAAAGCATTCTTTGGTGTTCTCTAGCCACCTATCTTAAAAGTTCACCCAAGTAAAGCTCATGTCTTTTGTGTCTGCACTGTGTCATTGGTATACTCTATGTTAATGAATTTTCTGTGGTTTATCTTTCCCCACCCCCTTGAAAACTGAGGGCTCCTTGAGGCAAGCAGTCTGGTATTCAGTTTTAAATTCCTGGCACCCAGCAAAAGGCTGGACACACTGTGGAAGCATAATGTTTATTGGTAAAAGGGATGAATGAATGAAGTGGCTAACTCAGTAATCTAAAGAATTAAAGTCAGGCTAATATTGAACTAAACGCAGAGATGCTAATGTAACAAACTCTGAACACTGTTGTCTTATTTACTGAGTGCCTACAATAAGACATGAAGAATTTATTATGCCATATCTCAGTGAAGGCATTCTTTGAATCTCAAACTTACAATGAATACATTTTTAGAAAATTGTACCTAGACTATAATAGAAATATGCTTGAAGGTAAAGTTACTAACATCTGTGGGAACGACATATGTATTTGATCATTTTTCCTATGGTTCTGAGTTGCACTGAGCCATATATGCCTTGTAATCCCCTACAAATTTGCAACACTCTTGACCAGGGGTTGGCAAGTAGCCTGTTGGCAAAACAAACAGGATTTTTCACTGCATAAAACAAACTATCTCTTACAGGGATGAGACATTTAACCTTGGCCTCACTAATCAGCATACCTAAAACAGTGTTGGCAAACTATGACCCACAGGGCCCTGCCTGTTTTTGTATGGACCATGTCTAAGAATGTTTTTTTACATTTTTAAATGGTTGAAAAAATATTTTGTGACACATGAACATTATATGAAATTCAAATTTCCATGTCTATAAATAAAGTTTTATTGGCACACAACAATGCTTACTATTTACATATTGTCTATAACTTTTGTGCTACAATGACAGAGTTGAGTAATTGCCAAAAGACTACATGTCCCTCAAAGCCTAAAATAGAAATATAAATAAATACATACTATAAAAATAATATATATATTATTATATGTAATATATAAATATATATATATCTGGCCCTTTATTTATTTATTTTATTTTTTTTAAGATTTTATTTATTTATTCATTTATCCCCCCCTTGCTGCTTGTGCTCGCTGGGTCAGCTAACCACGCCACGCAGGCGGGCTTGCCTTCACCAGGAGGCCCCGGGAACCGAACCCAGGGCCTCCCATATGGTAAACGGGAGCCCTACTGATTGAGCCACAGCCGCTTCCCAATATCTGGCCCTTTAAAGCAAAGTTTACTGACCCCTGCCTGGCCTAGAAGGTCCTACATTGCTAGAGGGGCACAGATGGTTAAAAGGGATGATACATTGTTTTGGAACCAGAGAGACCTGGGTTCATATTCTGGCTCTCAACATGTGGCTTTGGGCAAATCATTTAATCATTCCTAGTCCCTGTATCTTTTTTTTTTTTTTTTTTAAGATTTTATTTATTTATTTATCCCCCCCCTGCTGCTTGTGCTCGCTGGGTCAGCTAACCACGCCGTGCGGGCAGGCTTGCCTTCACCAGGAGGCCCCGGGAACCGAACCCAGGACCTCCCATATGGTAAATGGGAGCCCTACTGATTGAGCCACAGCCGCTTCCCTGTATCTTTTTAATTGTAAACAAGGATGATTATTACCTACTTCTAGAACAGGGGTTCTTAATCTTCTTTTGTTGTTGTTCCACAGACCCCTTTGTGAGTCAGGTGAAAACCATGGACCCCTTACTAAGTCCACACTATTCTGTGTATTATTTAATAAATATATCACACCCACACCAACACATCCCCACAAGAATAATGTTTTTTTGAATTTCAGTTCAAATTAATGGACCCCTTGTTAAGAACCCCTGTTCTAGAACTATGAGAATGACCAGAGTTTTTATTTTGGCAAACTGTTGGCTTTCAATAAATGGTTGTTGTTGTTAGTTTTGTTTTTTTGTTTTCTTCTTATATTCTTGTTGTTGTTGACGGGGAAAATAGCAGGGCTTTCTTAGTGTAAATCAAGGGTATGTGTACAGCCCATCTTTTTTCCTGGGTGGGAAAAAGACCAATCAGACCAATCGTGTTAAAACATCACTTCTATCTCACTACTCCACTGCTCAAGAACCTGCAGTAACTCCCAGTCACATGCCAGCTCCAGCATGAGCTCAAACTCATGCCCTCTAGCATCTTGCCTCTTTAGACCTTTCTCAGAACACTTTCTTGGGCTTCTCAACATGCCTGCCCCAGAGAAATCTATTTACTTCCTGTTCCTAAACACAGCAAGGTCACACTTGAATGGTTCAGTGTATGTCTAGGGATGCTTTGCCATCCCTCTTCTTCCCATCCATCTCTAGAGAACCTACTTAGGTCGCAGCATAGCAAGGACAGCTTCGCCACACACTTCAGCCATTTCCCTCATCCTTCACAGAACACTGATTGCAGGATAACCAGCATCACTTTGTGATCCTTTCCTCTGTGGTGGATGTATCTAGCCTGGTCACAAGTTCTTGGAAGGTAAAAACCTGAAACTTCTTTTGTGACCTTTCCCTTTCCTCTAGCACCCAACATAGTTCTACTACATATCAGGAGTTCAAAAAAAGTTTGGTTAAGATATTTTTAATTGACAAAAACCTTGCTTTTTCCTCCTGTGCTTCTGTATATTTCACTTTATAAACTATTTATAGATATTCAATATTTGTATTAATTCAGAGCACAATAAAAAATAGTAATAAAGAACACTGGCACCTGCTGTTTTTCTCTTAATAAACCTGCATTTTGTTTCTTTTTAACCTATCATATTCCCACTAAATTTATTATTTTTAATAAGAGAAGATTTTTTTAATAAAACAAAGTCCCCTGCATACCCCCACCCTCCCTCCCCCAAAGCTTTTTTATCCAAAGACTCTTGGCACTGTGCTTATCTGATGTGAATATTTTCATCCCCTGGGATTTTAAGTACAACCCATTTTAATTGTTATAACCATAAAGAGCAAACAGGATGGTGTCTGGGGAACTAAGCAGATATAAGGTGAGTTTATTTTGCTGTTTTATAGAGCCATTGAGGTCTCCAGTTTCAATATGTTAATTTACTATTAGCATCAAACTTATTTCCAATAAGAATTTGGAATGACTTACTATAAAAGATAAAGAAAACAAAATACTGACTAGGGTAAAAGCAAGCTCAAAGATAGAAGGCAGTGAAAACAGATATCCAGCTGGTCTTGGTCTTTTTAAGAGGAGGCAACCTCATGTCAAGTCCAGGAGCAAGGACTGCCTTAGGCTGAATCCTGGCTCTGACACATACTTGCAGCAACACTCTGGCCTCAGTTTCCTCAACAATATAAGAGGAATAACACTGGCACCTGCTCAACAGAGATGTTAGAAACATCAAATAAATTGATATTTGGAAAGCACATGGTAAGGACTATGTTAGGGCTTGCTAAAACAAATATCTGCCCCAGATATCTTAATGATTAACATCACTCTTGGACTTTAAAATTTTTACTGCAGCTCTATTGCAAATCTCTTTTCCTTATTTGCTTTCCTCTCTTTCGCCCTCAAAGAGAGTGACTTTTTTTGAAAAATAAAAATGGTGCATACCCATAATAAAAATTGAATATATGAAAGTACAAAGAAGGAAGTAAGAATTAATCCAAAATCTACTGCCTAGAAATAACCACATTAATATTTGATGAACATTATTCCAGACATCTCTCTATTCATGTATATGTGCAGACAGAAGGCTTGATTGCCACATTGCTGTCCCCCTATGTCACACATACACACACACACATACTCACCTACCTCTCCTTTTCCCCATACATGCATTTATGTAGATAGAAGACTTGATTGCAACTGCTGCCCCCAAAACACACACACACACACACACACACACCTGAACTCTTTGTATTCCTTGCCTTGCTTTATTTTTCCTCCATTGATTTTATCACCTTCTGACATTCTCTATATTTACTTGTTTATATGCTTGTCTGTTTCCAGCCATTAGCATGTAGCCATGAGGGGAGAGACTGTTTTGTTCACTGCTATAATCCCCAGTGTCTAGAAACTGCCTGGCACATAGTAGGCATTCAATAAATTTCCGAACAAATGAATAGCTACACAGGAATACTTGGATCAAAAATGGTATCACATGTGCTTTTTAACATAAGCTTTTATTTTTTTACTTCATTTTTAAAAAATATTGAGTCTAAAAAAAGATCTAAATATCAGATAAATGTTTTCTCACCTCAAGAAATATTTTCTCCCAAAACAAATCCCGCTTGAGTTAACAGAAAAACTATAAAAAACATGAAGAAATAGGATATGTTTAGTATTAAAGTACATATTTTAGTAGCTGTATATTGACACCTACTTTTAAATATAAGGAAATTTAACAACCTTAAATTTGCTTTTACCTCTCATCCACTACCTCCCAGTTTTTGTGAATTATATTACTAATGTTACATTATCATTCTGTTCTATAACTGCAATTCCCACATTTCTTTAATTTTATGTAATTTTGCCATTGCTTTTCTGTTTCTGAGTTTTACGTTTTTTATTCATTCCTAATGGGCTAGATTTCATCAAGTATTTTGTATTAGTCAATGTTCCCTAGGGAAACAGAACTTACAGGAGATATATGTAAATAGTATAAAATTTTATAAAATTGTCTTGCACGACTGTGGGGATGTACAAATCCAAATACTGTAGGGCAGCCTGCAAGCCAGGGACTCCAAAGAAGGTCCTCAGTGAATTCCCCAGGAGATGCTGTCTGTCTGAAGTAGAGATGGGACTTCTCTCTCTGAATACTGAAATCACTTTCCCTTTTAAAGCCTTCAGCTGATTGGATGAGATGTCACTCATTGTTGATGGCAGTCTTCTCACTTGATTGTAGATGTAATTAGCCATTTATGCAATCAACTCACTCATGATTAAAGTCCCTGAAATGACCTTCTATTACAATTAGCCCAGTGCTTGCTTGACAAAAAACTGGGCACCATTACCTGGCCAAGCTGACACATTAGCCGACCATCGCATAGTTCTTTCAAGAAAGTTTCAAGGGTGCTGTAATCTTTGAGCTGTTTCATGTTTAAGAATGTCTGGTGCCTTAAAGAACAATGTGGCTGGCATAAAATTCCTGAGTTATTCCTTCTTTCCCTCAGCTATAGCTGTTTGTGGACACTGCTCCATAGACAATGGAGAAGTGTGACTCAGGTCAACCTGAGTTTTCCTATACACGTGTGCTTTGCTTGGAACCCTGAACAGCCCTATGATTTCTTCTTTATCCTTAAAGTCCTCTAATCACACCAAGGCACTTATTTGTGTTGATGGTTCAGTATTAATTTTTCCTATGATAAACAGTATTCTTTCAGCCCACAAAGCCATAATCTCAGTGGGTTCCTCAACATAACAGGAAGAAAAAGCTTTCCAAGGACCCTTCTAGGTTTTATGCCTGGTTTACCCTGTGGCCTAAGAGCACAGTGGTGAAGTTAAGGGAGCCTGCTGATGCTGTGGTCACAGAACCTACCCCTCTGTACCTAGTACTCATGCCTTGGTCTTTTGTAAGAAATCTATTATGATTGTAGATACTTCATTTCATTTTCTAAAACTAGTCTTTCAATTATTTTTACAAGAGTAAGAATGTGCTTTTATAGTGACATCGAAGCTATTTTACAACTGAGACAGCATGGGCACCAATTGATCAGAAAAGACACAGGATACAAAAACTGATTATCCACACTGATGTATACTCACTTTATATCAGACCTTCTTAAAGTGAAAATTCAAACAGAATAGAAGATATATAGAAGAATGAATGTCCTTCACTTCTCAACCAAACCTTTATTCTCAATGATTTCCGTGTTCTAATCTAGTCTTCGGTGAATGGCATACTGCATAACCCACCTCCCTTTAGAGGTAGACATGAATCTAGAAAACACACTTCTCCATAAATCTAGATAATAAAAAGGTCTTTAACGTAGTCTAGTTCCCCGAGGTCCTGGGTTGGCTACAGCACAACTGTCTCTGGACCAGCTGATAGAAGCATGTATTTGAATGCCCAAACTTGTTCTTAGGATTTAGCATCTCCATCTGGGACATTGGGATGATACCAATCAAGGAAACCATGGTACTGGAATTCAGCATTCATCCATCCCCTCTAATACAAAACATCAGAGGATTCTGGCTTTTGCAAGCTATTGTTGACATGTTAAACCCAGACATTACCAGTATCGTTGATGCCTCCTGTGTATTCCTCCCCACTCCCACTCTGCTCTCTTCCCACCCAGAGTATCCACAAATCTAAATTTTGCATTTAGTCTCTTTCTTATAGTTACACTTTTACCAAATATGTTGGTATCCTTAAACAAGCTCTAGTAGCTAGGTGTGCAAGCTACTGAACTTCACATAAAAGAGATCACACTATATTTTTCAGCAACTTGCTTTCTTCACTTAACATAGCTTCTGATATCCATGCATGTTGATATGTAGCAGTAGTTTATTTTTATTGCTATATAATATTCCATTTATATGACTACCTCACAAATTTATCCATCCTATTATTGATGGGCACTTTAACTGGGTTATTTCCAGTATTTCTTGATATTTCAAACATTGTTCTGAACATTCTTATGTGTATTCCTTGGTGCACAAGGGCCAGAATTTCCCTATGGTATATATCTAAGAGTGGAATTATGGAGTACTTACATCTTCAAGTGTACTATATATTCCAAATTGCTTTCCAAAATTGTAGATACTTTTGGGTCTATATCCTCCCCTATACTTGGTATGGTCATAGATCATACATTAATGAGATTCGATATTTGTCTTATTTCTTCAGTTTGATTTTATTTTCTTTTTCTAACTTCTTTATTCAAATGTTTATTTCATTTGTTTTCAGCCTTTTTTCCCCCTTCCAAGTGCAATTAACTCTATACATTTTTGAGAGGTCCTTTTTGTGTATTTTAATATGCAGTGCTGACATTGTCCATGTGAAAATAGCCCATAATTTCGGTTTTGACTTCTATTTCCAGCTAAAAAAACTTAAAACTATCCTACTATAAAATACATAGAAAAGCTAGGTAAAATATAGCAAATGGACTTTTAAATGCATAGATAAGCTTACCACAAATTAAGGGAAATCATAGAACCAAAACTTAAGAGGAAACTACAAAACTAAAAACTGGAGCTAAAAAACTGGAGCTAAAATATGCGTTCAAAGATTTTGGAAATAAGAGTCCCAAGCATGATAAATAAAAAGAAGCTGCAGGACACCAGAAAGGAAGAAAAGATGCCAAAATTGACAGGGAGAGCAGATATATTACCTACAATGAAATGAGAGAGAATGAAGACCAACTTTAAAATAGTAACAAGTGAGAAAAAAGTAGAATAATTTCTTCAAAAAACAAGAATAAAATATCCTTCAACTTAAAAATTCTGTACCCACCTAAATTATTATCTAAGATTGAAAACTTGAAACCAAGATACTTTCATAGAAGGAACTACTAAAGAAAATTAAATAAGAAAGTTAAGCATGCATGGTAAAATCTCCAGAATGCTTACAGAGTGTGTAAGTAGAAAAAACAAAATAAGATGTCAGAAAAAATCCAAGTAATATATATTAAATGGACAACAATCAGCAGTTATAAGACACAGTCTTGAGTTGAATTGTGTCCTCCAAACAGATATTTTAGAGTCTTAACCTCTAGCACCTATGAATGTGACCTGATATAGAAATAGGGTCTTTTCATTTGTAACAAGATGAGATCATACTGGAGTAGGAGGGCCCTAAACCAGTAGGACTAGTGTATTTATAAGAAGTGGGAAATTTGGACCCAGAGATACTGACACACACAGACAGAGGAGCTGTCACATGAAGACAGAAACAGGGATTGGAAAGAAGCTTCTACAAGTCACTTAACACCAAGGATTGCCTATGACTAGCAGAAACTAGGACAGAAGCATGGAACAGATTCTTCCCTGGGCCTATCAAAGGGAGCATAGGCAGATTTCTGAAGTCTCCCTCCAGAGCTGTGCAAGAATAAATTTCTGTTGTTTTAAGATATCCACTTTGTGATCATTTGTTTCAGCACCCTGGGAAATTAATATACACTGTGGGTTTTACAAGGATGCACCTAAAACACAAAGAAATAAAAAGGTGATGTGTTTGAAAAAAAGTAGGTCGGCTGCTCACAAAGAAGCTTGTGGGCTTTGGTAAGCCATCTGAGTCTTATTTTAAATGTGATGGGAAGCCATTGAGGGGTTTGAGCAGGGGAGTGACATGAAATGATTGCTGATTTTAAGAGTTCACTCTGGCTGTCAAATGGGCTTGTGAGGAAGGAAGGAGGGATACCTGTGAGAAAATAATTCCCTTGATTTTTTAGAACAACACTTTGAAATTTCTTTACTGTAGATATATCACTTCTTTTTGAATGTCTAGAAGCTTTTGCTTCATGTATGTTGATACTATGTTGTGAGGTAAAAGATATCTTCTTGGCAAATTGAACTTCCTAAAAATCAATATAATATATCCTTCTTTGACCCATTTATTATTTTTCAACTTGAAATTTCATTGTGAAACTTTCTTTTCATTATCCTTTGCTAACTGGTAAATGGATCCATTTCTTCATTTTCATGCTTTTTGTGCCACTTGGGGCTAGGTATATCTTTTATGAACATAAAGCAAATTTTATTTTTTAGTTAGCAAAGATTTAATGGTACTTACCATGTTATCAGCCACATTTTAAGCACTAAGAATACGATAGAGAGAAACTCATGAAGCTTACCATCTAAAAAGTTCTTATCTCCTAAGTTTTGGTTTTAAAATTGTAGGAACTTCTATGGCTATTCCTCAAAAGTTAGTATTAGCTAAGTAGGGAGAAATATAGGTGTAAGCAATCTTGTCTGATAATAGAGAAAAAACCTCCATCAATTAGAAAGCTCTGTTAAGGGTTTTGGTGTTAACTCTGTGGTTAGTAATCCCACCACCTGGGGAGCATTTTTTCACAGACCACGGTAATGACTCTAAGTGAGAGTTTAAAACTCAGTGGGTGAGGAGGTACATGCACGTGTAACCCATACCTCACATGTTCATTTCTCTGTACCTTCGTGGCCTCTTTCTTGGAGGTCATTTGGGGTTACTTGAACAAAAATACATGTTAGAACTGAAAGCTCCTTAGCAGTTGATCAAATAGTGGGTTCCTTTTTGTCCAGTTTGTACAAATCCTGTTGTTGGTTCTAAATATTAGGTGAAGTGAAATGCTAAACATAAGCTTGAGGACAAGAGCACATTTTTGCAATATTAAAGGATGAAAAAAGTTACTTTAAATACTAAGCTGTTCTGAATTTGCCAGATCTTATCCTCAAACTAGTGCTACTTTCTCAGTTCACTCCTCTTCCTTCCCCTCTGTACACCACACACAAAGAGAGGCTGAGATGACTTTAACCTAAGACCTAAAAAGAACCTCCGGTAGTCACCTTGTGTTAACTCTGAAAGATCTTCGGGTTGACAGTTCAATCTTTGATGGCTTTTTGACACACATAAGCATCAGCCAATGGGTGACTCGCTCTACAGTTTATTCCTCAAGTCACCAGCATACAATCCAAAAATTAATTTTCTTCTGAGATAATAATCTGATGGCAATAGCACAGCACATTTATTTCAAATGCTGTGTGTTATGAGATTTAAGATGAGAGATAAATTCATTTTCACAATTTTGTTTGCTGCTCAATTTGGGATAGTCAACAGGAGATGGATGGTGTGCTTCTCAGTTCTTTGTCCTATGATATCAAGTTAAATTGGAATCCAGTACTATAAAACCCAGTGTCCCCCCCTCCCGCCACTTGAATTTTATTCATGAATCATTTCACATGTATTCCTCCAAACTTTTTCTTATCCAAATCTGCTTAGATTGTTTTCCCTCGGTATTGTCTTCTCAAATTAATACTTGTGTCCATAATGATTTGTCTTTTCCCTGAATTCCAGTTCCCTTGAAGTTTGTGCCAGACCCTTGAACTTCTTTGTGCATTAATTATTTTGTATATAGCAGGGCATATTTTTAATTCCAATGACAGTTTGGATTTCTTCAAAGTAGGGCTCATATAATTTACTTTGGGATACAGTAGGTACTTCATAGACACTTGTTGATTGAAAATTGGTTCTATCATTAGAATTTTAGCATCAGTCCAGGGCTGATTATGCTGAAGATACAAAGGGAAGAGTAAATTGATAAAACTCTTATGTTCAAAGAGTTTGTAATTTTGAATGGAGAAAAATTGCAAATATTTATTCAGTAGTATGGTAAGAGCCATGGTAGAAGTCTTTGCAAACAAAATTTCAAAGTTGGGAAGGCTACAATTCTAGGGACATTTAAGCTGATCCTAAAAAGATGATGAGAACTCTCCCAAGAGGAGAAGCAAGGAAGGGAAATTCTAAACAGAGGGAAAAGCATCAGCAAGAACATGAAAGCATGAGACTGCCTAACCCCCAAACAAGCTCAGTACTTTAAGCATTAAAAGGGAGTTATGTGAGGATTTTGCATGCCATGCTAAGCAGTTTGGCCTTAAGGCAATGGGGAGCCATCAAAGGTTTTTAAACCAAAATTTAACATGAATATATGTTTTTATTAAGAGGCATATGCAGAACTAGTTGTTCTCTAGAAAGACCCTCTGCTTGTCTGCTGTAGGCAAGGCGATAATGGGAAATGCTGCTGAGACTGAGAGTTTGTTTTTTTTTTTTCCCTCCTCAGTCCAGCCACTACTCTTTCTCTCTTCAAATCATCTAAATTTAGAGGACTGTGAGCCAGAGATTGGGTAGATACTTTTATTTTCCCTTACACAGAAACTAGCTGTAATGTATGAAAGGAAAAAACTAAACTATGCATATGATGAAAAGGCAAGTCTAATTCTTGTTTGATGGGAGGCGCATTCCTCTAGAAGAAGCCCACACAATTTGACTAGGAGCTGACATGGAAACCCCAGACCTACTAATGGCATCCAAGAATCTGCTGGCCTAACAGAAGATAATAGTTGTTCAGCAAGCACAGAGAGCAAAGTCCATGGCCAAGAAGAAAATTAGATTTCTGTAGTCCCTAGTGTGATGACTAAACATTCCATTGAGAAAGTGAATGGAGAGACATGGATACTAGTTGAGAAAGAGGGTATGAAGATGATCCTAGTCACACGTTAATTTTTCCTATCCACCAGCTTCATTGCTGGGAGCATCGTGGTGACTGTGAAAACAAGAGTTGGGAAGATACTCAGCTTAAAAGTAGGAGAATTTTGTCTTTCTGTCAGCAATTTTTAAAAATTAGTTTCCTATTTTACATTGTCCCATCATATGGAGATGAAGACACATGGGAAAGCTGTCTACACTGTTCTCAAAATCCATGGTTATCTGGAAACTTTCCAAAGAGATACCTAACCAAAAGCAAGAAGATTCAAAGACATTATCTTAAACATTTGCTTTTTGAAATATGTTTATATAAACTTTGTAAAAGTAGGTTTAAAAAACATAAAGAATGGGATTAAAAATAAATTCTCTTGCAAACAAGTCAGGCATTATAATCCAGGATGATTATTAGAGATTCACTTAGAAATTGCCTAGGGGGGTTTCTACCATCTCTTTTCACTGCCCAGTCTTCTTTTATGAGACGGTTATAGAGCCAGATGGAAAGAGATACAGATTGGGGGTCTAACATTGTGTCAGATATAGTAATACAGTGCACTTAAAATGAGTTTAAACTGTGCTCTTTTTACGTGTATCCCTTTTTTTAGCCATTTTATTGACATATCATATATTTAAACTGCACAAATCTTTTAATTGTACAGTTCATTGAATTGTTTATTTTTGTTTGCATTTTTGTAACTACCATCAGGTCAAGATATTGAACATTTTCTGCACACAAAAGTCTCTTCTATGTTTTTCCCACTCAACACCATTCCCAAAGATATTGATTTACATCACTGAAATTTGTTTTGGCTGTCTTGATGAGATTTTACAGAATGATTTTTTGGTGTTAAGCTTTTTTACTCCACATTATGTCTGTGAGATTCATCCATTTTGTTGTGTGTGACTGCACTTTTTAAAAAATTACGGTTTAGTATTCCATTGTATGACTATACCACAATTTATTTATTTATTCTTCTGTGGAAGGAAATTTAGACTGTTCCCAGTATTGGCATATTATGAATAAAACTGTTATGAACACTTTTGCTTGTGTCTTTTAGTATACGTACACACTCATTTCTTTCAGGTATGTTCCCAGAGGTAGAATTGCTGGGTCATATGGTATTATGGATGTTTAGATTTAGGAGATGCTACCACAAAGCTTTCCATTGTGGTGCCACTAATTTGTCACCCTCATCAGAAGTTACGAGAGTTCAGTTACTCTACTTCCTCACCAACACATGCTATTGTCAGTCTTTTTGCATTTTAGTCATTTTAGTGTGTGTGTAATGATATCTCATTGTAATTTTAATTAGTAACTTTAATTTCTCTGGTATTTAGTAATTCTGAACACTTTTTCTTACACTTAGTCATTTTGATAGCCTCTGTTTTAAAAAGTGCCTGTTCAAGTCTTTTACCCATTTTAAATGGTATTGTCTGTCTTTGTTTTATTGATTTGTAGTTTTTATGTATTCTGAATGAGCCTTTGTCAGATATATATGTTGCAAATATCTTCTCTTACACTGTGGCTTGCCTTTTCAATTTCCTATAAATGGTATCTTTTGATGAGCAAATTTTGTAATTTTAATGAGTCATAATTTTTCAGCCTTTTCTTTTTTTATGGTTAGTGCTTTTCATGTTTAAGAAATCTTTGCTTCCCCCTAGATCATAAAGACATTCTTCTAGGTTTTCTTCTGGGACTTTTATTTTTTGGCCTTTCACATTTAGGTCTATGATTCTTATGGAATTGATTTTTGCATCTGGAGGTCAGGTTCCATTTTTCCATATGGAGAACAAGTTAGCCCAGAAACATTTATTGAAATGATCATCCCTTCCTCATTGCATTACAGTGGCATTTTTGCAATACATCAGGTGACTTGTATTTGTGTGGATCTCTAGTCTGTTAGTCTGTTTTTCTCTCCTTGCACCAATACTCCATTACAGCTAATTAAATTAGCTGTAGCTTTGTAATCAGTCTTTATATATGGTAGTAAAAGTCTAGAAATTTTATTATTCTCCAGAATTGTCTTATTTTTTTCTTAATGCTTTGAATTTCTATATAATACTACATTAATTTGTCAATTTCCATAAATCTGCTGAGATTTTGATTGGGATTGCATTGAATTTATAGATCAACTTGGGAAAAATTTACATCTTAATATTAATCTTCTTGTCCATGAACATGATACTTCTCTCTATTTATTTGGTTCTTTAATTTTTCTCTTCAATGTTTTATAGTTTTCTGTATAACAGTGTTGCACATCCTATGTATATACTATAATGTAACCACTCCTCCAGAAATGGCATTTGGTCTCCAAATTTTACTGTATTCTTTAAAAGCATAATGAAATTAAAATCATCATACCTGACTTTTGCTTGGATCTTAAATTGTCAAGTGCTACAATTGGTATTTAACATCACTCATTTTTTCTTCTGCCTTCTCATAAAATACAAGAAGTCAAAAAGTAAGGAAGGACCCCCAGAGTAGAGTATTCAATTCTTTGGTTTTTAAAACCACAAGTGAACACCTTGGTCTATTTCCTGTTATTTAAAATCTCTAGGGAAGAGTATTGCATGAGCAGATTTCATTGCCTTTCCAAAGTCTTAGCAACATGACCATCAGGAAATAACTTCTTTTGTCTTTCCTGCTGTAAATTAAATGCATTTTCCCATCATTCACTTATCAGTAAATGAAAGTACTTACCAGTGAATGGGAGAACATCTGATCCCATATTTTAAAAATAGTTTTTCATGCACTAGAACACAGAAACTGTATTTTGGGGACTCTTAATTTCACGTCTCTATAACTCTTTTTAATGCTACATATAGGTCCTAATCTCCAACCTCGCTAATCAATTAATAAACATGCATTTGCTGGCAAATGCATCTACACAAGACATTTTGATAAACATGTGAACCACTTTGGTTTCAAGTCTCTTCTCAGAGATAGACAAGTCAGAGGTTAATTTCTGAGGCCCTACAGATTATGTCTTTTTGTTAATAAAGCTTAGTGTCATATCTCCTGATTTTTAAACAACTTTATTTCTTATTACAAAATTGATACATATTCAATAAGGAAAATTGAAAAACATAATTAAAAAAAGAAAAATCACCTATAATCCTATGTTTAAGTAATAACCACTGTGAAAATATTTTGTTTTAAAATTAATATTGTCTTATTAATTTTTAAAATTAATTAATTTTTTATATTTTAAAAGATGCTTAGATTACATAAATGTTACACAAAAATTAGAAGGATTCCCATGTTCCCCACCTCCCACACCTCCCACAACATCCCCCACAAACATCTTTCAGTAGTGTGGCACAATACCTGCAATGGATATACACATCCTGGGGCCTTGCCACCAAGCATGGACCGTAGTTCACATTGTAGACCACACTCTCTCCCACACAGTTCTGCATGTTATATGCTGACGTAAAATGGCCTATATCTGTTGTCGTAATGCCACCCAGGACAATTCCCAAGTCCCGAAAAAGCCCCTGTATTACAACTGCTTTTCCCTTCCCTGCCCCGAAAGCATCCAGTGGCCACTGGCTCCACCTCACTGTTGTAATTTATTCCATAGCTTGAATCACAGTATGTCTACAACAGAATACCAGTGAGTCCACTCTAGTCCATAGCTCCTCCCCCAATCCTGAGGAGTTTGGGATGGTGATGTCCACTCCACCTCCAAGTGAGGGGGCCTATATTCCATGGATATATCTTGTTAATTTTGTTAATAATTAATTAATATTGTCCACCCTAAGCTTAATACATTCTTTTAAATACTAAACATCTTTCCATGCTATTAAATATTTTTCTTTAGCATCATTTTTATTCTATTAATTGAACATTTATTATTTTTCCCATTTTTCACCAATATAAACAAGTGAAATACACATACTTATTGTTAAAATGTCATTCATATTTATGATTATTTTATTAGGATAGTGGGTCTTAATCTCAGGCTTCAAAATCTTTTGAGTTATTTTTAATACCTATACCCACTGTTAATATGAATGCAAACTAATATATCAATGAGGATAACATTAGCTACTATATAAAAAAACTATCACATGACAAGATAAACTGGTGGATTTCCTTCTCCTGGAGACTCAGGGATCCATGTTTCTTCCATTGCGTGGCTCTGTTCTTCCTGAGACCCGCTTCCTCTGCAAACAACATATAGAGTAAGAGAAAGAGCATGAAGCCACATCCACTGCTTAAACCCCTTGACCCAAAAAAGACACACACCCTTCTGCATTCCAGTTGCAAGAACTAACTATACGACCTCACTTGGATGCAAAAGATGCTAGGAATTGTAATCTCTGGCTGGCTATCACTTCCCGGTACTTACTGTATCCTACAAGAGAGAACACAGGAATGTTGGTGCACAGTAAGGTATCTTTACCACATTTAGTAAAACCATTTTGGGAAGCAAGTTGGCAATATCTATCAAAGTTCAATATGACCTAGAAATTCTATTTCTAGATATTTATCCTACAGAAATTCTCACCGGTGAGGAGAAGGATATGGAGACAAATAACAATGTTCATTGTCTTATTATATATAAAAACAAAAATTTGAAAATGATCTTAAGTATTCATTCTTAGGAAAATGTTTAAATGAAGTATTTCCATGCATGCTATACAGGCTTAAAATATTAGATAGATCTGAATATACTGAAATGGAAGGTTGACTATTATATATATTATTGGGTGAAAAACCAAAATAATAGTTTAGAGTATTATCCAGAAGGAGTAGGAGAGGAAGTAGAGGATGGGGCACCCAAAGAATTTTGTCTTTTCTGTTACTTGAATTTTTAAAAGACCAAGGTATATTGATAATTAAAAAAAAACAGATTCCCAGGCACCACCTCAAACCTATAGAATCAGAATCTCCAAGGGAAGGGGTCCAGAAATCTGTAGTTCATGACAGGTTTGCAAGTGATTCTGATAAACTACCAAGGTTGAAACCACAGCCTTAGGATAATTTCTGAAAGTGGAATTGCTATGTCAAAGGGTATGAAAAATGCTAAGGTTTTAATAAGAATTGTCAAATTGTCCTGTAGTAATGTACCAATTCACATTCCCACCAGCAGTGTGTAAAAGCTCATTCCATCAACAACACTAAGATGTATAAAATGTTTTAATCTTTGCTAGGTTGAAACATGAAAAATGGTATATCTGATTTATTTCAACAGAAGCACTAGTTTGTTGAATTTCGTTCTCTTTGTGTAGCATTCTGTCTCATTTATTTTCCTCTTGAATTGCATAGATAGATTCATCCCCCACTTCAGTGTTTCATCATAAAAATAACTTGGGGAACTAGTTCAAAATGTAGATTTCCAGCCCACTCCCTTCCCCAATTCTGATTCAGTATGTCTGGGACGGGACTTGGGAATGTGAATAGGATTCAGAGAGTACATAGGCAACCAAGAAATGCATCCCAGGCAGGAGCACACGAAAAAATGAGCAATGGTATATTTAGGGTACGGGTATTTCATAGCCCTAAAAAAGACACTTTGCTCATTTCTTGCAGTGCCTCGTACCCAAGATGCAGTTCCCTTTTCCTCCCACCATCCATCAAGTTCTAAACCAAATCCTGCTCTACCTGCCATTAGAATCCACATTGATTTCTCTCTCTTCTGCACAACCACAGCTCTTAGTGTCCAGACAACTCATTCCAACACTACTGTAATTACTTTAGATAGATGAGAATTGATTTAAAGTAATAAATAAGTAGCCTAATAAAAGTTATAGAAGTATTATTACAAGAAGTACAAGAAGAAATACAACATGATAGCCTCAAAAATAATCCTGCAATAAATTACATTTGCATTGACACTAAATTGGTAGGAATGGTACCTCTTTAGAAGATGAAATTTGAAGTCAGTACAATCTTAAATAATTTAGAACTAGTACTTCTCTATCAAAACAGAGACTACTTTTTTATCTTTCAAATGGTAAGGATTAAAAGTTCTTGAGGCCACTCAGAGATGATTGTAGACTGAGCAACCTACATGATTCTTGTGATCAGACCAATTTGGAAAAGAGTGGCCCTTTTAAAAATTAGCCATACCCAGCCTCACCCCAGAGAATCTGTTTCAATGGGATTTTTAAAATTTCCTCAGTTGATTGTAATGTTTAACCAAATTGAGATTCACTGCCCAAAGTAATGCAAAACAATCACCTTTGGATTTTGCATATTTTTCACTATTCTTTGCAGCTCCAACAGATGTTTAAGTTGCTTCTTTAGTGGAAGTGATGGATTCTCAAAGATTATTCACTATCTCCCTAGACACTTGTCATTCATGAGAAATTTGAGTAAATTTTTTAAAAAAAGAAAAACACTTTTCCAATTCTTTAAGGGCATTCCTTCTAATTTATTATAAACTCAACCTTATTTTATTAGACGATCATTTTCTAGGCTACTTGGAATATTATTTTCTATCTTGAAATAATATTTCTTGAATTTCACTAGGTTATTTTTATTGTATCTAAGCTCATTCTTCATTTAAACTTTAGATTGCAAAGTAATTGCATAGCAACAAGATCAGCTAACCTGAGCACAAGCCCATGTTGAGATGTAGTGGGAGATAAGATTCTGTAAAGAAGGCAGTACTGGTATAGGCCTGAAAATATTACATTATCAAACCATTTTCCCTTTGTCAGCACCAGTGGACAAAATGTACACATGATCTTTGCAACACATTGGGAATGAAAACAATGGAAAGGCACCATCCATTTTTCCACTCTGTCATGGACCTTACGAAAGCATTTCACATCATGAGAAGAGTACATTCCATGCAAAGTAGTGTTTCTGACAATCCAATAGTATTCTAAGTTTTCTTCATGATTATAGGATTCATTTCAACCAAATGCCTCATTTGACCAGTTCCTTACTCCTTCAAGAAGTAAGCAGAACTACATAATAGATAGTCTTAACTGGTCTTTTCACATAGCCCAGCTTGAATAGGCAACAAAGAACCTAGTATTTAGAGTCAGAGTATATGTGTGGACTCCCACATTGATGTATGTTGATGAATATAATACTGATGTAATATATACAAGAAGATTCACAATGTATCAAAGACTTCTTCACTGCTGGTGCATTGGTAGAAAGTGAATATTTCTGAGGATTGAAGTCACATACCAGCTTGGACACTGTAACACTGCATGCAGTGTGTATTAGTCAGCCAAAGGGGGTGCTGATGCAAAATACTAGAAATCGGTTGGTTTTCATAAAGGGTATTTATTTGGGGTAGAAGCTTACAGTTACCAGGCCATAAAAGCCTAAGTTACTTCCCTCACCAAAGTCTATGGCCACGTGTTGGAGCAAGATGGCTGCCTATGTGTGCCAGGGTTCAGGCTTCCTGGGTTCCTCTCTTCCTGGGCTTGCCTTTCTCCGGGCTCAGGCTTGCGTCTCTCCACAAGGCCAGCTGTAGACTATCAAGTGAATGGCTCATCTCGTTTTCTGGAGCCTTCTTCCTCACGACCAAGGTCCTTCATGTGCTTACTTCCCTGGGCTCCAGCATTAAAACTCAGCTTCAGAACTCCACCTCTGTCCTTTGTCATGTTTTTTTTATCTCTGAGTCCCCATCCACCAAGGAGCGGGGACTCAATACCCTATTGGCATGGCCCAATCAAAGCCCTAATCATAATTTCATCACGCACAGAGGAACAGACCAGTTTACAAACATAATCCAATATTTGTTTTTGGAATTCATAACTATATCAGACTACTCCACAGTATAAGATCCTCATCAGAAATAGGAAACTGAAAGCTATCACAAGTTTGCTCCAGTGAGAGAAGCATTTTGTCCAAATATGCATAGACCAATAAGGACCTAATAGAAATGTCCCATAGGCTTTTGAGGAGCCTGATAAAGTTGCATCAAGCTCAAGAAAAAACCGGATGTTTTCAATACAGTAGAACTCTCGAAAGCCTTCGGATATAGTTGGCAGGTTATACCCTACACAAACACACCAAAAAAGGGGGTAAGTGGGGAGCTGAAATCTAGTCCTGTCCTCTTAAGAAGTTGTGTGGGGAGCAGATACGGCTCAAGTGTTTGAGCGCCTGCTTCCCACATGAGAGGGCCAGGGTTTGGTTCCCTGTGCCTCCTAAAAAAAAAAAAAGAAAGAAAAAAGCAAACAAACTCCGGGGAGCTGATGTGGCTCAGTGGTTGAGCACCGGCTTCCCACATATGAGGCCCCGGTACCTCAAAAACAGAAAAGGAAAAAAAAAAAACCAAAAAAAAAACCTGGTGCAAGGCTGCCTAGGTTACTTCATTATAAGTTACACTAAGGCACCATCTGAGCTAACAGCTGCCTTGGTTCTCTTTAACTCCTATATGCCTGTGAGTCCTGCCCCTTCCTCAGCTGGGACACACCCAGCTTCTGGAACACCTGGGCCAGCATTGCCTATGAACATCATGAGGCAAGAAGTGACCACCACCTAGAGGAGCACTACTTGGAAGGGAGAGTCTGGGTTAGACAGTCACTCAAGAGGCAGGTGTAGTGAATTAGTGAGATGATAACATGTGATCCAGTCCAACTTTAGGCCTTTATGTGAATGGCTGGGAATTGGCTTCTGCCAACAGGTCAGGAGCTCTATGAATGGAGTTGCTCTTTGTACTTCAGTGAGTACTCTATGAGTGAGGAGGCTGCTATGCAGATACTTTGAAGAATTCTTATAAGCACAAGGCAAATTCTTGTGCTTATAAGCAAATTGTGCTTAGTTTGGAATTAAGTCAAACTAGCCTGGAATGAGTTCAAACTAGCCTTAAAAAAATAAACTTTCTGTCATCTATCTAAACAGCATGAATATAAACCAAAGGACATAGCACAGATTAAATCTTCTTGAGCACCAAAATCAAATTACATTTTTTCATTGCATCTATCCCTAACCTTCAAAGAAGAATCATCTTCTTCTTTTAGCTTTGAACAATAGCTTTGTTCACACCACTAATAAAGCAAACATTTCTTGCTGTGTACATGTCTATGTTTTCTATTAGATTGTGAGTTTTTGAGAAAAAACTGAAGAATCACTTTGACAAATGGGCTCTTGGTGAACTGATTTTCAGTGAATTGACCTGGAGATAGAATTATATCTGTTTCAAGGCTGGCTTCCCAGGACCTAGCACTGTGTCTGCTGTATTGCTCCATTAGTGTTAGTGTAATTGAAAAAAAAGGTAACTAATATTTTTCCTGTTTATAAAAGTAGTGCACTTCTATGTTTGCTGTAAAAAACAAAAATCAGAATATAGAGGAAAAATCAACAAATTCACTCTTTTAATCACACAAAGTAGTGTGAATCAGTATATCAGTTCTGAAAACAAAAAATAATAGCAATGATAGTAACAAAGAAACAAAGCATATGAAATTCTGGCAATGAGACTGGAAACTTCCCATTGCCACAATGAAACACTGTATTGCTGCTAAACTGGATTGGAAGCAGAATTCCATCCTCTTCCATTTTCATTTTTGCTGTCTCCCCAGTATAAATCTTCATCTGCCCCTTCAAAGAGAACTCTGACCACTGCAGTTCCCAGGGAACACAATCAATAGCACTGGCCCTCTGGCAGATGAAATATTTTGGTAGGAGATCCCCAGTGCTTCGACTGCAGATCTATTTTGGTGTTCTGGTATAAGAACAACTCTGCAGAAAATGACGTCATATGATAAGCTAAGCTATGTTGTGATGGTGTTTGCATTAGAACTGACTTCATATTTCTAATAAATGCTCAGCTGAAAAATATGCAAAGAATGGAAAACAGAACTTATGAACTGAGAGTTGTGACTTCCTGTTAAACTTTATGGAGGAGGTGAGAAGAAAACAGTAAGAGAGAAACTATCCTTAAATGTTTCTTTTTTTAACGTATTGTTTCTTCTTTGGATTTTACCACTATTCTATACTATACACAGAGTGTACCACATTATCTTTTTATTATGCTCTAAGTGTCTTAGAAAAATAACATTTTAAATATGGAAGGGACCTTAGAAATAATGGTTGTATATGCAAAAAATAACCAACAAAACTTAAGTTAGGGAAAAGAATATTTTCTAGAGACATGGTCTCATTATCATGACTTTGATAAGAATTCAGGCGTTATTTTCCCCTAAATTTTGTTTCTTATTCAACTTTTTAAATTATATTAGGAATTTAGCATTGAATACAATAACACTTAAGGCTTGAGTTTTTCATTACTTTCATTGATAATCATTCCCCTATCTCTTTCACAATTCAGTTGGATAAAATAAGTCTAAAAAGCTATCTAAGTTATGAAAAAAACTTGCGGCCCAAACTAAATTATGACACCAGCTTCCTGTATATCAAGCCTTTGCTCAGACCACAGCTTTCTTCAGAAACAATGCATTTTAAACATCAGATTTGATCAGTTATAAACTCGGGGGAACCTCATGGCTGTGGTTATTGAGCGCAGGAGAGAGGCATGTCAAAAATGATATGTATGAAAACATTTTCTCTATGTTATCACTTTCTCTGTTTTAAAAACCTGTAACATTTATATAGCATTTTCTACTGTTCTTAGAAGAACTTCCTCTATGAGAAATGTACATTTAAAAACTTAAACTTTTCCACAGATTTTTAAAATACTGGTTTCTATAATTATTTTTCCTCTCTACTATTTCCCTGGCCCTTTTGCTGAAACTCCAATTTGGAGCACTCTCTAAATTTTATCTTTAACCTCTGTAATCCTGCTTCCAAATGACAATAAAAGGCAAAAGTTTGCCCTGGTGTCACCTAATTGCCTTCCAGCATTTCACTGTGAGGCCAAAAGTTTCATAGAGTTTCTTAAACCACTTCGGTCTTATTCAAGTTTGGCTATCATGTATAAATTTGTGAGCATTAGTCCTATCAAATACTTCATGACATCAAATGCCATTCCTTTTTCTTCAATTCATTACATTTAAATAAGTGCTCGCCCATGCCTCTTGCCCTGTTTTAAAACCCTGTTGTAGCTCCCAAGTAGTAGAGGGGCAGCTACAATATAAGTACTAAGAGAGATTGTCAGCTTCAAAGAAGGAAAACATGGAGGAGGTGATTTTGTTTGCTGTGGTTTCCTTAGCACCTAGAACAGTGCCTGGCAATCATTATTGTTTGATACATATTTGTGGGAAAAATGAATGAACGAACAAATTAATGAATGAATGGCTTCAGTAATGTCTGTCAGCCCTGGGTAGACAGTTGTAAAAGTATGGGTAGGCTCTTCTTGGACAGAGATGTGGGCAGGGGAAAGGACTTAGAGGGAGACCAAGCCATGTATGCAAAGGCACAGGAGCAGGAAAGCAGTGGGAGACATAGGAGCCTGAAGTAGGGCAATTGGTGGGCATGCCTGGCACACATACAAGGGTCATGGGGAAAGATGGGCCAGGGCACCCACGGGCTAGGGGACTGTTCCCATGTGGCCTCATATGGGGCACAGTGAACCGGCAGTGGAGTACAGCACAGAAATATTCTTTTTCTTAATATTTGTTCTGCCATAGGACTAGAAATTGTGTTTTAATTCTGAGTCACATAATAATTAACTACTTTTGAAAAATTGCCTTGAATTTCTCTCTTGTGGATTGTCCAGAGAGTCCTAGATTTGAAGCCAGAGTGTCTGTGTTCAGCTTCCAACTCTACAACTCACGAGCTGAGTGACCTTAACTTTGGTACACTTCATTGTCCTTAGCTACAAAATGTGGGTAATAACAACCTCACAGAGTTGTCAAAAATAAGATGATGTTTGGGAATGCAATAACAATAATAACAGAAGCTCATTTTTCATAGATTGATTCATTTTTTCTTTTGGCTTCATCACTATCCTATGCTATATGTAGAGTTGCCACCTTATCTGTTTAGGTAATATATGTATATATATATGCACACATACATGCATATTGGCATATCTACATCTTAGAACAATGGTGAGCCCTTACTATATACTGGGTATACTGTGCTAACTACTGTCATTATCTCATTTAAGCTTTGTCCAATCCTGTGAGGAGATTACTGTTATTTTACCATTTTACAGGTGAGGGAACTGAGGCTTAGAAAGATCCTACAGCTCCCCCTGGCCACGTAGCTAGGAGGTGAGAGAGCTAGGATACAAGCTCAGTTTTGCTGAATCTAAATTCTGTGTCCAACATGTTACACATATGTAGGTATCTCCCCAAATTTTCTCTTTATATTTATCTGAAAAAAATAAAATTTATGATAATTTAAACAGCTTTATTGAGGTGAAATGGTGTGCAATAAACACATGTAAAGTGTACATTTTGATGAATTTCCATATAAAGTAACATGCCCATGAAACTATCACCAAAATCAAAATAATGGACATATCCATTGCCCCTAAAACTTTCCTTATGCCCCTTTATAAACTCTCCTTCCCAGCCTTCCCTGCCCTCTCACCCTCCCTAGGCCGCCATTGGTCTGTTTTTTCTCACTGTAGATTAGATTGTATGACCTAGAGTTTAATATAAATAAAATAATGCACTATGTGCTCCATTTTATCTGGCTTTCACTCAGCATAATTATTTTAGATCAATCCATATTGTTGCATGTATCAATAGTTCATTCCTTTTTGAGTAGTTTTCCATTGTATGGTTATCTTCCAATATGTTAACTTATGATCATTTTTAATAATTCCCTGTACTCTAGTACATGCAAGAAGTAAAAAAGCAAATCATATACTTAAACTTAGTAGTATTCTGTCCCTTAATTTACATTTATATTAATACTGCTGTCTGCCTGAAATATTTAGATATCAGAATTGCAAAAGAATGGGACAAGAATTTAAGAAAGGAGAGTGGAAAGGAAGGCTAGGGATTGATTGTTCCTCAGATGTAATATTACTCTTGTCTTTCAAAACCATAAATTAATTTTGAAATGTGACTCTTGCATATAAAATCTACATTTCTGGGAAGCGGCTGTGGCTCAATCAGTAGGGCTCCCGTTTACCATATGGGAGGCCCTGGGTTCGGTTCCCAGGGCCTCCTGGTGAAGGCAAGCCCGCCCGCAAGGCGTGGTTAGCTGACCCAGCGAGCACAAGCAGCAAGGGGGCGATAAATGAATAAATAAATAAAATCTTAAAATAAAAAAAAAAAAAAACTATTAAAAAAAAAAAAAAAAATCTACATTTCTGTATGCTCTATATAAAGTTCTAAATTTGAAGTTCTCTATTTAAAATACAGTTAATTTGATGTGGTAATATAAGCCATAGAAACTCAGTGATAGTGTTTCAGTTTTATCAGTTGATATTCACATACACATTTTCTATGATAATATAGTAAGTGGCTAATACATTCTCCCACATAGGATACCTTTATATGGCAAAACAGCAGTTTAAATAAAGACAGTTGATCCTTTTTTTTCAGGCTAGCATATTGGAATTAATGTGTCACCCAGCTCCAGGTGATGTGCTGGAAAGGTGTGAGAGTCAGGTAGGCTTGTGTTTGGCTTCCCTCAGCCTCAGTTGCCCTCTTTGAAAAAGGAGAATATATCTACCCTGAAGGGCTGCACTGAACTTTAAATAAACGGCATTTGCGAGCACGTAGCACATAGAGGATATTTATAAATGTTATTCCCACTCCTCCACCCCTCCCAAGTCATTAGTCCTGAAGCCTTCCTTAGCCTACCTGGGAACTTAAAGGCAGGCTTCTTCCATTCCTTCCTATTTTAGCACTTTTCATATACTTTCATCCCATACCTATCACAGAGCCAGGCCCATAGCTGGCATTGGAATATTTGTTGACTAAACGCCCAAAGGAGACCTTTTCTTTCTAGCAAGCATTGGCATCAAACTAAATCCATGGTTGTACACACCAAGGAATAGGAGGGATTATTTTGTGGCCATGTTTCAATGGGAGGCATCAAGGAGGATTGAGGCTGTTGTGTGGCCTGAGGCCACAGGGCCTTATGGAGAATGCCTGGTTAGATCCTGGATGAGATGTGACAGCTCATATCACCAGGGTTTGCATTTTGTGTCCCATCTCTGTGAATGGGGCCCCTGGGAAATGTAACAACTTATTAAGGGCCCTCTGGCCTCTCCAGAATATCCAGACACCCTCAAAGGCAGTGATTAGTAAACCAAGTACCATGCAATTGTGAGAAGCCCAAAAAGTTCCCAGGGAGTTCCATAAAGAGACCCTTTCTGCTTAGAAACTTGATCATGTTTTGTTAAAAAGACAGAGAAATAGGCAAAAAATATTTTCACAAATCAGTAGGTTTGCTTAGGCCATGTTTCTGTGTTTGCTGCCCACGGTCTGTTCTGTGCGGAGCACAGATGCGCTATGAGGGCCAGGTCCCACCATCTGTACTGTCTCCCACTCCCCATTCCCTCACAGAGATAGGAGGGCAAGCAACAACAACAATGGCAAAAACCCAGAGACAGAACTCTAAACAACCATGTAAAACCAACAGTGAGGTGTTGTTTTTGAGGGATGGAACGAGGCATGGGAAATAAAAACATGAAACATTTTAAGAACCATTGGAATTAGAGGAATCCAATTCAACTCAAAAGCAAAGAAGAATGATATGTTTACACTTCTCCCTGCTCTCTGATAGATGACTTCTGGAGGGGCAGCAAAACCCTTTTGCATTCTAGCTCAGCCTCTAAGAAAGTGTATGACACCAAGGAAGTCACTTCACATCTGATTCATCGTATCTATTTTACCAGATTATTTTGAGGATTAAATGAGATAAGTGTGAAAGACAAACCGAACACAAGACCTAACACCTAGATGTTCAACAGATATTTGTTGAATGAATGCTTAAAGGAGTCCTTTTCTTTTTAGTTATACAAGTGGAAAACACTACTAGGGCTTCCCCGTTCTCTTTTGCCTTTAGATAATGCTTTATCATATTATATAAGTTTCTATGAAATGCTGAAAGAATTTTCATCAAAGCAAAAAGAATTTCCTTTCAGCCCCTGTTCTGTATCTGTCAAATGGAGATAATTTCACCTGCTTCCCAGGGTTGCCATGAGAACCATCAGTCAGTGAGCGTGTTTAGTACATACCAGTTACATCTTACGCAACAAGCATCTGAAGGTGCTTCTTTTCTCAGTAGCAGAAACACACTTACTAATACATCACTAATACTTGGTGGTGTGTGAACAATTCATATGGTTATCAGTCTTTGATAAATAGGAAAGTAAATACAGCTAATATTCTGTAATTTTCCTTTAGAAACCAAGAGGTTTCTGTTTTCACCAAATGGAAAAACATTTGTCACGCAAAGCAGCTTTATTTTTCAGGTAGTTTAGTAGGCATGGAAAATTCAATTAAGAAAAGCGATTTTGTGAGTGAATCTCTATCAAATTGGTAAGGGTATGTACACAATGTTTTAGAAATTTAGGGGTTTTTCCATTAGTGAATGGCTCTTGCTTTGGCTCTGACCTTTTGGTTGGTTTAAACCTGTCAAGCCCAACCACAGAATCAAGGTCCCAGAACACTTACTTGTTTTCTCATTTTAACCTATTCATCACCCCGTTTTGCTGATGCTGACCAAAAAGTTTCCTTTTCTAAGTAAAAAAAAAAAAAAAATCATCTGTTTTTAAGCTTTGTATAACGTGCATGCATGAGCTGATGAAGTGAAATAAGTAATATTTCACCTGTCCCTTTTCTTCTTCCCTAACCATTTCCTTCTCTTCATTTCCTATTTGACTTATATGTCCTGAACACTCCAGTTGGTTTCTGAATCTGTCTCTCACAGCATCATTGTGTGCTCATGAAGTGAAAAGTATCTTTCCAAAGGGATATTCTTCTATATAGAACAGAACTGTGACTATCATTAAATTTATAGTTATGGCTCTTTTACTTTATTCTAGGTAAGTTCTCTTATTTTCTGTTATGTCTCTATAAGACATAACTGAGGATGATCTCTTTAGTTCATCTTTCGTGAGCTTAATGAATTACAATAAAAATTTCCAGAGAGCATACAAATTACTCCTTTTTGTAAAATGTGGGCATTAATCATGAAAGAAACAATCTAGAGAATCTTTGGGCCCTTCAGCCTATAGAAATTTGGAAGCCCCCCACATAATAAATACTTGCTGAAAAAAGTATAGGTATCACTGAGATTCTGTTTCTGTGACCATACATAAGAGCAGCAGGAGGGGATGATAATATTCCAGGTTGAAAAATAGAATAAATAAATATAACCTGAATATTCCCACTTTGCCTGGGTAAACTAAAGCCACACTCACTGGCCATTAAAAAACAACAACAAAAACCCAAAAAGTGGAAAGAGCATTTTAAAGTAGTAGCATAAAATAAAGAAAAAAAAAAAAGAAAAAAAAAGTTAGTAACATAATGTTTAAGTGTACATGTGTTCAGGAATCACACTGCCTGCGTTTGAATCCTGGCCCTGATTTACTGGCTGTGTAATTTGTGGCAAGTTACTTAACCCCTCTATGCCTAGGAATCCTTATCTATTCTATAAAATGAGGACAGTAATAGTATTGTGCCCACTAGCATAGGGCTGTTGTGAGGACCAGTTGACATAATAATTTATGTGAAGAGCTTAGAATGGTGCTGGCATTCAGTAAGCCCTCAATGTCATCCTACAAATATTATACCTAGAACTGAATATAAATGACATATTTCTACAAGCTTGGTAACAGGCAGAAAAAATTATAAAGAAGAAATAGTCTGATGAGTACTTATTAAACACAGTTTTAGTACATATTAAGGTTGACACAAGAGGGTTGACTCTGGGAATAAAATGATGAAGAATACAGCAATGACCTCACAGAACAAGAAGACTCATCACTGAAGCTGGCAGCCCTACTTTTATCCATTTTTCATTTTACTGACATCATTGGACACTACATTAGAAACACCTCTATTTCATTTCATACCATCAAAGTTTCTACTGGTGATGTTAAATGCACAGCAGTACTTGAATTCAATACATATTGTCAAGTCCAAATATCACTTGACTGACAATCAAGGTGTGTCACTAAGCACTGAACTGAACATGTCATCTCCCCAGATGGCAACATCCTTACTCAGTTTACTTTACAGTAGCTTTCTCATCTAGAGAATTCCAGGAATGTACTCATAAAAATGGAGTTCCTCCACATTCTATAATATGCCTTACAATAGTGTCTGGCCTAATTCTAATACTGGGGACAGGGATGCAGTCTTTCTCTGACCCTGAAGAATCTATATTTGCTTTTCCTAAAATGATTTATTGGTTTTTTCCCAGAAAGCTTCTTGAATTAGACACATTTTAATATGTTTTTTTCTAAACAGACACTACACTGTGAAACTTAAACAGAATCAGGCATGTGTTTTGATTTGTCTTCTGTTCTGCCAAGTTGGAAAAGTTCCCAGTATCAATTGATTTATTTGCCAATAAAGCCACAAAAGAACAAATGAGACCCCAAGGGTTATAGGGTCTTTTGATTATTTTTGGCTTGCAACAGGTTGACAGCAAAACAGAAAAATAAGAGTGCTTTAATTCTAAAGGCATTTAATCCAATTCTTAATGGTGCCAGTTATTCAGTTGAGGCCATATTAATTGACCAAAATTACTTGGTTAGTAACAGAAAAGCCTAAGTTTGCTCCTTACGCCCTGCTCTTTGTCATACAATCTTCTAGCAAGTCCCAGGAATACACTCTCAATATCAGACCATGCACAAGTTCCCTACACTAATGCCAACACTGTCCCACTCCAGAAGTTAGGGGTTATTTATTTTCTGTTCATATCCATTGGCAAGGATAATTACATACTATATTTAGAAATTAGGACCAATGTAAAAGTCCATAACAGGTACATAAAATATGATTTAACCAGATAATTCAGTGGCATGTATTCATTTAAAATCATGTTTCTGAAGACTATCTACTGACATGGAAAAATAATTCTTATGTGTTATTAAGTGAAAACTATGGAATAAAAACCCATATCCCAATTTTATATCATTCACAATATATATTAGAAAAAATAATTTTGAAGGAATGGAAGGAACTACATCAAAATAAAACCAATGATTATCTTTAGTTGATACAATTAGGGATAATTATGGGAAGCGGCTGTGGCTCAATCAGTGGGGCTCCCGTTTACCATATGGGAGGCCCTGGGTTCGGTTCCCGGGGCCTCCTGGTGGGGGCAGGCCCGCCCGCATGGCGTGGTTGGCTGACCCAGCGAGCACAGGCAGCAAGGGGGGGATAAATGAATAAATAAATAAAAAATCTTTAAAAAAAAAAAAAAACAATTAGGGATAATTTTAATTTTTCTATTTATATTCATTTTGTGTTTTACATATTTATGCAGTGAATATGAATTATATTTATAATGTGGAAGATATACAATGTTTTTTAACAATCCAGTGTACTCATAACCAACGAAGAGAGAGGAGTTGGTAGCTGTAAGGACCATCCCCCTTTTTTTCTTCTTTTTTCCTCCTTAATATAGGTTTTAATCTTTGTTATACATTTGACTGTTAAGTCATATAGGGGAAGAAAAAGAAATTACAAACCAAAGTACAATAATACAGAGGACCATCCCCTTTTTACAAAGAACATGTAAGCATGAATATGATGCATAGCATATGTATCATCCATCCAGGACTTTGACTTGGGTAGGACAGTGGCTTTTATTCTGAGATGAGAAACCACTGGAAGGTTTGGATAGAAGAGTGACATGATCTGAGTTAGATTTTAATGGGATTGCTCTGGCTGCCATGTTGAAAATAAACTTTTGGTGGGGCAAGGGCAAAGGCAGGGAACAAGTGTGAAGAAGATCGTGATAAGCCAGGCTAAACCATGATTGTAGTGATAAAGGTGATAAGAAGGGGTTGGATTCCAATAAGTTATCCATTCCAATGATAAAATTTAAAAACTATTTTCCCACAGCCTCATCTTCATTATGTGGGCATTTAAACAAATCTTTTATATATTTTTTATCGATAGAACCTGTAATAAATCTAAAAATTATTGGGTATGTCCTTCTACCTGAAAACAATACCAGTCTGATTTGACCTTTCTTCTCAAACACCTGGCTCTAAACCAAGAGTTACCAGGTCTCTACTATGGAGCCAGGTAAGATGGGACTTTGGAACTTCTCTTCACCCAATCACCAGGACAAACAAGACTTAGTCCAAGGGGTCTCAAACACAAACTAGGGCACATCCTTAAAGTTTTCACCAGACCTTAGCAAAGTAAGAAAAGAACAATAAGGAGAGTTTTTGTGAAGTCAAAATTATTCCCTTCTATATTTCTGAGATAATTTATATCCTTTCTAATAATTTGAGGTTGGAATGTTCTGTCTTTTATAAAATGATGATGAAATAGTTGGTGGTGGTTGTGGGGTTTTCTGTAATACATTAAAAAAAAGTTGACAACTTAACATCAGTCTCAAAAACTTCTATTGCAATTTTCTGGTCCTCAAAATTCCAAGTCTGGAAAACACAGTGTTAGTCTATGTGGCAAAATCTTTTTCACATGTGCCTATTATTAATGTCATTATTTTGGTAACTGAATAAAAAATGGCTACCAGTTCTAAAACTTTCTATGTATGATACATTCTCATCCTCTCCCATAAAACATTACTTGGAACTGAACATGGGAAAAAACATAATTCAGTGCTTTATTTCTCTTAACATCAAAGCTTTATTCAGTTAGAACACAGTGGGTTTCTTCTTTGATTATATAAGCAATGCATAGTGATTGTAGAAAATTTAGAAAATAAAGACACAAAGAAGAAAATAATTATCCTTAATCTTACCATCCAGATTTATAACCACTGTTGATATTTTAGAATATTTCTTATCTTTGTAAATGCATATAAATGAATATATGTACTTTTTCACAAAAGAGATTAGATGGTTGTTTCTTTGGTATAGTACATCAAGAAGCTATGTGCAAAGGCTTTGACACCTAGAAAATTTATTAACCCATCACTCATAGTTTCAGATCTTGGTTGCTCATCAGAAACGTGTAAATGCAATTACAAATATTTTTAAACTGGTAATATTAAGGAATATAGGCAAGCTATTGATGTCCCACAGTCTGAGGAATTTCCTTCAGATTTAATGGAGATTAATAGCTATTAAGGCATATTAGCTTCTCAATGAGACTTTCTTAAAGTCAAAAAGAATGGAAATAATATGGACAAAAGAGTTATGAAAACGATAACAGGGAAGTGTTGAAATATTTTGAAACAAGAAAAAATATTTGTGAATTTTGTTCATTTAATCCTATCTCATGAGAATAGAAAAAACATGTTTTATAATTTAATGATTTTTTTTCCTGGGTAAACTTTATGGTGACTACCATTCTTTTTAAATGAAATTGTTTTAGAGTGAAATAAGACCAACTATATCAGTAAGAGAATTATGGTTTTCTATTTTTGCTTTTAGGGATTCTGATAAAATATTTAACTCTCTTTCTCAGTTTTTGGTAACAAAAAACTTCAGGTTTACAATTGTATCTAAAAATCTCTCCAAAATTATATATTATTTATGAATATATAAAATTCATGAGGACAAATAAAAAGACACACACACACAACATTAAAAACTAAGATGACTAGACCATCAAATGCTAGAACATGAGTGAAATCTACACCAGTATCAGGCAAATTAAATGAAATCAAGAAAACCATCCCCACTTTTCATTTAATGAAACATTACCTAAAGATACATGCCTGGGAAAAAATACCACAGGATGAGACTGGCAAAATACCCTGAAGTGTTAGTTGAATAACATACCTCTATAAAGTGATTACTCTACGATATGGAGGAAGTTTTTAGGAAACCATGTGTATAAAATTGTAGTAGAGATCCAAGAGAAGGAAACAGGTTGAAATGGAAAAAAAAAAAAAAAAAAGAAAGAAAAGCAAAAAATAGTATGGAAAGAGGAAGATAGTAACTAAGATAGGAAAGGATTCTAAGGCAGCAGGGAAAAAAAACAGGAGTAGAACAAAAATCCATGTTGAAGACAGTACCTAACACTGTATAGATACAAGTATAGAATTGATACCATGGAAAATCAATAGGTAGTGTAGGAGCTATACTCAAAGCACATAAAGATGGGAGGCGGCTGTGGCTCAATCAGTAGGGCTCCCGTTTGCCATGTGGGAGGCCCCGGGTTCGGTTCCTGGGGCCTCCTGGTGAAGGCAAGCCTGCCCGCACGGCGTGGTTAGCTGACCCAGCGAGCACAAGCAGCAAGGGGGGGATAAATGAATAAATAAATAAAATCTTTAAAAAAAAAAAAAAAAAAAAAAAAAGCACATAAAGATTGTAGTGATGTGAAAGAAATGGTAGATATGAAATCAGAGAAGAGCCAACACACAGACAATTGGTAAAAAGACCAAAACAATGGAGCAAAAGTGACAATCAGAAATATATTCTAGAGGAATACTTTCTTTGGTTGACAAAAAAATTATGTAGGTGATAGATTTACTGAAAGTGTGCTAAATTCCTTATCTTGATATGGTTTCTAGTGGCAGTGGCATGTAGCCATGGTATATTGTGATTGGTGCAAGTGGAAATGGTAGAATTATTGATGGTGCAACCAGAAATTGTATCTGCTCTAGAACCCATTCTGTTAACACAGCATTCCACAGTAAGGCAAGTATGGTATGTATTGAATGTGAAGTTATCCACCAAGCAGTTTGAATGGAAACAATGTTGTGAACCATTAGGTGCAAAAATATGCTTTTGATAAATTTAAAGATAATTGCTAGAAACATGAGAAACTTTAAGTGTACTTTACAAAATAGTGAAGATAAAAGAAAAAAAGTTATTGACTGCATAGCAAAAGATAAGCAAAGGAAACAGAAAGCCAGGTAACAAAGTAAAACCAAATATATTAAATATGGCAATGAATGTGAATGGATTAAAGTCTCTTATTAAAAATATAAGTTTCTCACTTAGAATCAAAAAACAAAATGCAACTATCAAATATTAAAAGAGTCAAAATAAAAGGTTGGGCAAAGATATACTAGACAAAAAGAAAACATGGTCACTATATATTGTTATAATAACAAAATAAAATAATTATAGTTGTAATCACTGACATTGAGGACAAATGAATTATGTCATTTAATCCTTAAGATAACTCTATGAGGTGGTTATGTCAAATTATAGTTCAAAGAACTAATAATTAGGCCAAACATAATTTTGTGTTACTATCAGATAATTTCAATGAATATATAATGGTTGTGGATCAGTATGCTCTGAATAATATTGAATCAACATATAAAGTAAAGCTTTTAAACACAAGAAGAAATTAGAAACTGAGTAATAGTGGGAAAATTTTCTCAATTTCTGACATATCAAGTAGGCAAAAACATATATTAACAGGATCTAAATGCTATAACTTAAGAGGTTCAGGTAACCAAGAATATACCACAGCACCTTAATAGCAAAAATTAGTCTAAATGTTAACAGTGGAGAGTTTATTATATAAACCAGACTAGGACTAAAATAAATATTTTTAAGTGAATAAAAATGATATTGTAGAAGAATTTTAATAACACAATATTATAAATTAAATGAAAAGCAGATATATAAATATACACAGAGTATGATCTGAATTTTATTTTTTAATGTGTATAAATATATGTAAATTTACACATAAAACCAATGAACTAAATGGGCACATATCAATGTTAACATCCATTATTTCCAGATCTTGTGATTATGGGTGATTTTTATTTCTTCTTAGTGATTTTTGCATTTTAAAAATTTTCTACAAAGAACATTTGCACCTCTGTAATCAGAGAAAAACACAATTGACCTTTGTTTTATGATTGACTGTGATCTTAATGAACATCCCACTTGATTCTCACAACCTGAGAGAAAGTCAGGGTAGGGATTTTACAGGGGAGGAAATCAGGGCTCAGTGAGGTAAAGTGGCTCTTTTTTAAATGTCATAGTTAATGATGGCAGGGCTTGGGTCTAAAGCTTGACTTCTGACCTCCAATCCTGAGGACTTTCCAGTGCATTCTTCTGGGTTTGCAATGCCACCACAAAGACCTTTTTCAAATATAGCTGGTTCAGGGAATCCAGTCCGTTGGCAAGGCCCTGAGGTAATAAAATATATAAACCTATAAAGCTTAATCTGATTTCTCATCCAAGATGATAGAAGAAAGAAGTGACTACATCTGACTAGTTAGCTCTAAATTAACAAGATACTCAGGGAAAGAGACAAGAACATTTTGATGGAACCTGAAAAGTAGAAATATTCTGGAAGCCAGAACCAATCAGCTTAAAAACCTCTGGCACCTGAGGGACAAATTTCACCTAATTAGCATCTTCTCTAGAGTGATCCCGAGAGAAAAAGTCACTTTAAAGATGAATATGTTAGTGTCATTTGCATTTTATACCAACTTAGTGTACTGAAGGGTCTGAAAACTAACTCCTTTCGAAGTAGTTCTGGACCTATCTGACCTAACAGTTGAGTTATAAGTCAGATAGGCCCAGGTGTATTAAACTTCCATTATTTACATGCTACTAGCAATCCCATCAGTTTCCATTTCTCTCAGTAGTTGAGTGGTATTAATACTTCTGCTACAGTTCAAATAAATTTCAGAATTTTTGTTCCATGGAAAATGTACAAGGACACTTGGAGTATTGCTTCATAAATGTCAATAATCTTTAGAGAATGGCTTTATTTCTTCAGATTGGAAAGATTTTTCCACTTCTTGCTTTGGGATTTCTAATTTTATGACTTTTCACATCATGTAAATTAACATATATGCAATTTTTTTGCTAAGGGAACTTTTGTTATGAGGAAAATATCTCTTTAATTTTTTCCAATTGTTAAAATAATGCAAATCATTGTAGAAATTCAAACAATAATGAAAAGCCTAAGAAGAAAATAAAAATCCCCTAAAATTCCACCACAATAAGATCACCACCCTTAACAGTTTGGTTACCATGTTTTCATGCTTTCAGTGCATAAACACTCAAATATATATAATTTTTGATAAACGAAATCATATCATACCTGCTGCTTTTTTCACAAACTGTTAGTTTTTACTTTTCTCCTTAACTCCATCCATACCATCACCTCATCACCCCCAAAGACATCAGTGTTAACAAATGAGTATGTATCCTTCCATATTTATATCCATGTTTATAAAACTAAAAGTGCAAAAATATGATTTATTCCCCATATGTGTATGTGGGTGTGTATGTGGGTGTTTATGGAATTTTGAAAATGGAGGCACCCAGGATTTTGTCATTTACAAACATGAATTCTTAAAAAATTTGTATTGTAGTGTAGAAGCTATACTCAAATTTATATATATATATATTTCCCATTTTAACCACTTTCAAGTATATAATTTAGTGGAATTAATTACATTCACAGTATTGTGCTACCACCACCAATATCCATTGCCACAACTTAAAAAAATTTTTTACTGAAGTATATCATTCAAACATGAACATACATAAATAATACAGGGTCCCATACATCACCTCACCACCAACACCTTGCATTGTTGTAAAACATTTGTTACAAATTATGAAAGAATATTGTCAAAATATTACTACTGGTGGATGGATGTGGCTCAAACGGGGACCTCCCAGTAAAAAAAAAAAAATTATTACTACTAACTATAGTCCATATACAGACATGTATAGTCCAAAAATATACCATACACCTACATTTGGTGTATTTTTCTCCCAATCCACCTTATTATTTAAAAAAAATATTTTTATTACAGAAGTTGTGAACTTACAAAACAATCATGTACATGTGTAGAATTCTCATATAACACCCCTTCACCAACACACTACACCATGTGGAACATTTGTTACAGATTATGGGGTAATATCATCAGACTGTTACCACCAACTGTGGTCCATAGTGTATATTTGACACACTTTTTCCCTACTCCCCCATTATCAACATTGTGCATCTTTGGCATGTCTCACTGTCTCAACTCTGCCCCCTTAAGCGATAACTTCCTACCCTCAACACACACCAGTCCCTGGTAACCTATAAGTCACTACTTGTCTCCATGATATTTGCTTATTTTATGTATAAAAATGAAAATTTATTTCTCTGCTTTCCAAATTTACCAGAGAAATCCCTTCTTTTTTTTTAAAGATTTATTTATTTACTTTATCCATTTTAAACCAGGGTTGCTTCCCCATTTGCTGTTTTGTGTCCATTCTCTGGGCAATTCTCTGTATCTGTTTCCTGTCATCTCTTCTCATCCTCCTCCTCCAGTCTCCACCAGGATTCGATACTGGAGACCTCCGATGTAGGAGAGAGGTGTTCTGCCATCTGTGCCATCTGCTTCGGAGCATCTCGTCTTGACTCTCCCCTGCTTCTCTCTCCTGTTACGTCGTCATCTTGCTGCATGGCTCCCGGGGCCTGGCGGCTCACCAGCACACAGAGCCTGGCAGCCCATGCGCCTTCTCTCTCTCTCTCTCTCTCTCTATATATATATATATATATTTTTTTTTTTTTTTACTGGGAGGTCCCAGGGATCGAACCCAGGTCCCTCCATATGGCCCAACCATTTGAGCCACATCTGCCCCTTCCTTCTTTTTTAAGGTAGCATCATGGTCCATGTTGTGGATGTGCCACAGTTTGAGCCATTCACATTAAATGAACATTACTTTGCTTCCAGTTTTTCTCCACAATAAGCAATGTTGCAGCAAACAAACTTGTGCATATATGTATATATATATGTGGGGTTGGGTTTTTTTTTTTGTTTTTTTTGTTTTGTTTTTGAGGTACTGGAGCTGGGGATTGAACCCGGGACCTCGTATATGGGAAGCCTGTGCCCAACCACTGAGCTACACCAACTTCTCCAAGATGATATTTTCGTTTGTTTGTTCATTTTGTTGTTAGGAGGTACCAGAGATTGAACCCACGACCTTGTTTATGGGAAGCAGGCGCTCAATCACTTGAACTATATCCACTTCCCCATATATTCTTATGGATTGGTGCTTTTATTTTTATGAGAGATTCCTAGGAATGGACTTATTTGTCAAAGGGTATAAGTATTTTAAACTTTAGTATATATTGGCAGATTGTTTTCCAAAGAAGTTGTAAAATTCACATTTCCATCAGCAAAGTCTGTAAAGACTCTCTTCCCCATATTTCCATTAACAGTGGATAGTATTATTATTTTTCATTTTTGCCAAGCTGATCATTTTTTCTTTTTGCTTTAAATTTGCTTTTCTCTGATTATTTTGAACATCCTTTCTCCCATTTATTAGTCATTTGGATGTGCTTTCTTGTGAATTTCCAGTTTACTTTCTTTTATTGGGCATTCTCTTATCAGTTTCAAAGGGCTATTTATATATCAAAGATATTACTTTAAAAAATACTTCATGTATCAACTCTCATATGAGTTACTTATACTTTCCTCAGTCTATCATACGTCTTTCAGCATGTTTGTGATATCTTTTTTCCATACCAAAAAAATAGTTAAAATGTAGTCAAAAGTCCATCCCTTTTAAAATTAGTTTTATAAACCTGTCTTAGTTTAAAATGTCTCCCCAACCTTTAGATTATAGACATATGTTGTCCCCAAATTGACTCTAACATTTTTTTTCTTTTAAGTGTTTAATCTACATAGAATTTATTTCCTTATATAGAGGTCCAACTTCTTCTGGATCCACAGACAATTATACTAGCCATATTTTAAAAATAATCACCAACTTTTCATGTTAATTTCCTTATATAATAGATCTTTTTTAGCCACTCTCTACTATGCTCTGCTAATCTGGTTATATGTCAGTACTATTGATAATAATGGCTTTATGGTATATTTTAATATCTTTTTTTAAAAGATATATTTATTTACTTTTATCCAATTTTACCACCACCACTACCACCCCCTTTTTTTGTTGTTTTTGTGTCCATTCGCTGGGCAATTCTCTGTGTCTGTTTCCTGCCCTCTCTTCTCATCCTTCTCCTTCTGTCTTGACTGGGATTCGATCCTGGGAAGCTCCAATGTGGGAGAGAGGCGTCCAACTGCCTGAGCCACCTTAGTTCCTGGTTTTTCAGCGCGTCTCGTCTTGGTTCTCCCTTGTGTCACTTTCCTTTTGCGTCATCATGTTGCTGCGTGGCTCAGCGGGGCCTGATGGCATACCCGCTCATGGGGCCTGGCAGTGCACCCACTCGTGGGACCTGGCGGCGCATCCACTTGCAATGCCTGGCAGCCCACACACCTTCTTTATTTTTCTTTATTTTTACCAGGAGGTCCCAGGGATTGAACCCAATTCCCTCCATATGGGAGACAGATGGCAACCATTTGAGCCACATCCGCCCCCCTATTTTAATATCTTGACAAGCAAGTCCTCCTCCTCCAGCCAACTGGGAGACAATGAACCTGTGGTGGTGAATTGATTAAAAGCACACACTCTGGAGTGAAGTTGAATCTTGGATTCAAGTTACTTAATAGCTCTCTCTGTTCAGTTATATATAAACTAGGGATGACAGTATTTATCACAAACAATTGTGAGGGTTAAATGAAACAAAATATAGAACACTTCGAAATTCCCTTACATAATTCAAGCACCAAAAAATTAATTAGCCTTTGAAATTTTCTAAAGTATTGTCAGACATTTCTTCTTCCATATGACCTTTAAGATTACTTTACTGAATCTCTTCCACAACTCAAAACCCTCCAAAATCCACTCTTGGAAGTCTAATTTGACCTGCATTAAATGCATATCATCTTTGGGCAATTAATATTTTCATGATACTAAGTTCTGCATCCTAGAACTTGGTATATTTTTAATTTATGACCTTCTCGGGTCTTGTTTAAATTCTTCAGTAAGACTATAGTTTAATTGATATAAGACTTGTCCCTTTCTTGTTAAATTTATTCCTAAATTTTAAAAATTATTTGTTATTTTGAATGCAACATAATCCCCATTTCCAGTTCTATGTGATTAATGCCAATATAGCAAAAATTATGTTTTCTTGTATATTAGTTCTAGTATTTTTTAATTGAGTCTTTTGTTTTTTCTAGATATACAAGCATATTATCAACAAGACAAATTTGTATACCTTCCCCAGTATTTACACTTAATATTCTATTTTCTTGTCTTCATGCTTTTGACTAAACACTATTTAATAATAATGATGGAGTATACATTGTTACCACAAGTGTGAGGGTGACTAAAGGATACTACCAGACAAAGGAGAAGGACACAGTTTCCTTAACTAATGATAAAGAGTGCATCTTATCACACACAGAGCAGGAGACCCAGGATCATCCCCAGTGGAGGGACAACCCTTATAATTCCCCTCAAGGCAATCCTTCTGCCAACCTGGCTTTCAAGAAGCAAAGTTGCCATCTCTAGGGGTATTTTATACCCTACTGTTCCCTTCCAACAGATCTCAAGACTATGGATTCATATCTTTCTGGCTACTAGGGGCAGTAACTAATAAAAAGACAAAGACAGAGGTCTTTCCCAACACAAAGATTGAAAAATATACTTTTTCTATTTTTCATTCAGGAGGGGATTATTGTATTTATCGACCCACTATTTGATCAACAAACATTTGTGGGGTTCCTATAAGGTGACAGATACTGGAGATAGAGGGATGAAGAAGACTTTCAAAAGATGCAGCATCTAGCGGGCATTCAGACATAGAAATAAATACTGGAATGCTGCATGATAAGTTTTACAACACAAATGAGTATCAAGAAATGTGCGCAGAGTTTGGGATTCTACCCTCCTTGCAAGTTAACAAGTTAGCCTGTTACTCGTTTATGGGTGCTGGAAAAAGACCTGAGACTTCTAGGTCAGACACAAAGGAAGGACCTTATTATTCACAGCAAAGACAGTTGTCAGAGCTCCATATTCATTTGCATCTGTTGTCCATGTCTTCCCAACTCCTACAGGGCAATGCAGAGAGCCCATCATGTTTGCCTGCACACTCAGTGGGTTACATGACAGCAGAAGAACACTTAACTTGCTCTGAAATGGATTATATATGTAATTTATCACTTCATGTTTAGTTTTAATCATAAAAGTAATGCACCCTTAAAAAATACTCATATCAAAGAACTGACTTAAAAATGAAAGGAGTCATTGCCCAATCATATCCCCCAGGGATGACCATTGGTAAAAGTTTGATGCATTTCCATGCAGGCCTTTTTCAATGCATAGAAAGTATGATGTTAGTAATTTTCTTCAAAGATGATGATTAATTACGCTCAGGTGAGAAACTGTATTGTTTCAAATTGCTAGCTTGTGCCAATTAGCTTTTTATTTAAAGCAGTTGTTAGTGTAAGTCTCTCCTATCGAGTGTTTTGAAAAAGAAATTCTCAAAGTCATAATTCCTTTTTTTGAGAGTTTCTTTTTATATTCATGTAAATATATTTCCCAGAACACGACTCCGTCTCACTTCATTAACTTTATAATCACTTTTGGTTATTTCTGTGAAACTAATAAGATTTTTATCTTCTGTTTTTATCGTTTATAAGCTATAACTCTCCTAATACCCCTATAAAGCAACATAGAAAACTCTTATTTATAGAGTATGTAATCGGTTACAAAACTTTTTCTCAGTTGTCTCATATGCTCTCACAAGGACCCTGTTTTTGAAGGACTAGTATTATTAGCCCCGATGAATAATAGGACAATTAAAATAATGAAGGTTAAAAAGTGACTTACCTAAAGTAACACAGGTTCTCTGAGTTGCTTTGCAGAGCAATTGTCCAAGGACCTGGTGAGCCTTCACAGAATACTGTGCAGAGAATGTACTTAGAACTTGTAGAAAACATGCTTAATGCATTTAAGTATTTAATTTAAAAAATAAACTAAGACAAGCTCTAATACCTGCAGCTAGTTTTTAGCTACTGTTTAAGATAGATACACTATTAATATCAATAATAATAGTGTGTTGATAATTTATATACACTGAGGATCTATACCTCACATCTCTTTTATGAAGAAAACCTTTTGGTGACTATAGAATTGAAGGCTAACTTTAAGGGAGAAGCAGGCAACTTGATTCATTTGAATTCATTCATTACTTGCATGGGGGGTGGCATGAGGGTAAGTGAGGACTGTGACTTCACAGACTTCAACAAGACAATTATTTTTTAAATCTAGTAGATTGACCATTCTACATCTCAATCAGCTTAAAGCAACCAGGTGAGCTCTTCAATTTTGGGGAGTTTATTGTACTGTAGATAGATCCTTCTGAGTCTGGCAAGGAGAGATTAGGTAGAAACCAGTAAGAAAAATCACATGCTTAGAACAAAAAGAAAGAAATAATAAGAGGCGAAAGCTGAGACCCACTATGATGTAGCCTGACCAGTGCCTTTGACACTAGTAGGGACAAGGTTAAAAATGATTCAACAGCAGTACTTGGGATGATAAAAGGGGAGAGAGCTGATTGGCAATCAGAAGTATACAGTAGATAGCAGATTTCCAATTTAAAATAATATGATTGGAGCATTTTACTCCATAACTGGGTACAAATGCTTCATATCCCAGAGACACTACAGAGGAAGAAATATGATGGTAGGCAGTTAAAAATATGAGAAGTTGAAAATTTCTCAATTGATGTTAGAAGGAGGACTAGTATTAGAGACAGGGGGTGCCCTAACCATGTTCCCTTGACCCTTATCATTTTAGTTCAAGCAAGTGGACTTCCAAATGCTTAGCATCTGCATCTTTTTGCTTCAGGGTTAACTGATAACTGACAAGAGCTGTTATAAAAATACTCCAGTTGCATTGATAGCTGTTATACGAGTGTCCTTATTAACAGGAAATGTACATGGAAGCATTAAGTGTTAGAGGAGCATGATGTATAGAACCTACTCTCAAATGTTAGAAAGTAGTTAAATAGATGACTGACAGAAAATAGAGATAAATAGATGGTAGATAGAATGATATAACAAACGTGGCAAAATGCTAATAGTTGCTAAATCTGGGTATCTTGGTGGGGAATATGTTGGAGTTCTAAATATTGTTTCTGTATTATTTTTTGCAAATTTCAGGAAGTTTGAATTTATTTCAAAATTAAATTTTTTTAAAGTTCTCCAGTTCTAGCAGCCCGTAGGTAAATAACTTGAAGGGGCATGTTCTTCACTAGCTCCCAGGGTTCCTAGCCAATCATAGCAAATGGCTTGATAACACACCCTTTACTGGCTGCCTTCTCTTCCTTACCTCAATTACCCACTCCTCTAACTGTATTTCCTGGGATCAACTCCCAAGTCAACTATTCGTGCTGGAATCCTTGTCTCAGGATTGACTTCCAGAGAAACACAAGCTCAGCTACGTGTGGGCTACTTTAAAATCCCACATTCCTTTTGGTCGCTATTCACGTCTCTTTTTGAAGGCTCTCCTGAAACCTCTCCCTTCCTTTCCCTTGGGACCCATTACTGCCATCCTGTACTTGCCCCGTGACTGCCATCAGAGAACAGCATCCTGCAAATCCTTCACTATGCAGAGGAAATTAATTAAATGTGCTGTTAACTCTGTCAAATATGTTTGCATTTTAATGGGTATCATTGGGAAAAGAACTCAAAGGAGTGAATGTCTCTTTGTGGAATCTCAGACTCTGGGCCACTTTGGAGGAGATTATTTGGGGCTGGTTTTCTCATATCTACTCCCGGTCACTCTGGCACTCCTCAGAGCACTAGGGAAAAAAAGAGCGGATAAATTAGCCACTCTAATGACAAGCCACATTTCGAAATTAGATGGAACAGTAATTTGAAGGAAAGCCAAGGAATCTAGCTTAAAGTAGCCTAAATAAATAAATAAAAAGGAAAAAAATTAATGTATTTCATTGATTTTAATACACATTTCCTGCCTCCCCACATTTAACATGTGAAATCAGAATGCATTTTACAATCAAGAACATCTCTTAATTGCTGTTACCAGATGGCAATCACAATGTACTTGTCATTGCCAGTGATGTGAAACTGGTTCATAGCTATTCATATTGTTATTACTTCAATTGAATTATGTTCACTGTTGGCACAACACATGTTGAGGAGTTTAATTGCTGTTTAAAATGTTATTTAAAAAAAAAAAAAACTCTTTTTTAGGATTGAAACAAATAGTTATCCTGTATGCAGAATGAGGTGGGAACAGATTATCAGGGTACATATTTGATATTTCTTAAGCAAATATTTGCATTGGGTGAATGACTATAAATTCCATATTTTTGGAAGCAACAATCAAATGCTTTACAGAACATATAGAAGAAAGATGCTCACAAGAAAATGAAGCTGTATTATGTTTTATTACTGAGATTCATATACAAGGATTGCCTAGCACACACAAAGCAATAGTGGCAAGAGAAATTACCAAATTCCTCATAATAGACGAAAGTAATATTAGTATAATAGGAGACTGGGGTGAACAAATCATGCATTGTACAGGATTATTACTAAGATGTTCAACATCAATTTATCAGAAACTTCCTGCTGACTTTGGCAGAATACACTTAACTTCCAGCATGATGCCATTGAGGAAAAATAAAAACATGTGCTTAATCAAATAAGATATGCTGGGGGTAGGGCAATGGTTTTCTTTGACATGTCTTAAAATTATGCTGTCAATGCAAAAGGATCATAAAAATATCAAGATTATAGAATTTAGGTTATGAAAAGTATATCACTCCAATGTTATGCCAAACTGCTGGATTGCTGACGTTACCACCATATTTAATTTTAAACTGTAAAACAATATCTAGAAACAAATCTTCCTTCAGCAAATATAATATTAGGTGGTGAAACCTTGAAAATTTTCCTTTTGAAATCAAGAACAATATAAAGCTCCCTGCTATAATTTCTTTTGCAGTATTTTGCTGGAAATTCTATCCAGCACACTAACTTCAATGAAAAGATTTTTTTAAAAGTAGGATGATTGGAAAGGAAGAAAAATTCTATCATTATGCACAGAAGATAGGATTTGTGTATATAGTAACTCCAAAAGAATCTATTGCTAAAATTTTGAATTGACATCAGATATTACAAATTATTAGAATTAATTAGTTTGTCAAAGTTGCTCAACTCAATATAAATATTTACAAAAATCAATTACATTTCCATATACCAGCAAAAGAAATTTAGGAAAGAAAAACACCATACATTCTGATAGCAAAAATTGCCAAGTACATAGAAATAAATCTAACAAAAGATGTGAAAGATTTCTTTGTGGAGAACTATAATAATTAATAGGCATTAAAGAGGACCTAATCAAATAGATTAGAACACTCTAGTATAAAAATGCCAAGTCTCTCTAAATTTATCTATAAATTTAGTGCAATTAAATCAAATTCCCAACATGTTTGTATGTGTGATATGTGACTTGACCAGCTATTTCTAAAATTTACATGGAAATGGAAAGAAAACATTCTGTTTAATAACAAGACATTATAAAGCTCTTTCATTTAAAATATCCAATTAATTGGGCAGGGACAGACAGATCCTTAAGATGGGATGAGTCCAGAAACAACCCCACACACTTATGGACACTCGATTTATGACAGAATTGGCTCAGCAGAGCAGTAGGGAAAGAACAGGCTTTTCAATAAATGTTGCTGTAACTGGGTATCAGTATGGGAAAAAAAAAAAAAAATGAAAGGGACATTCATTATTAGCAAAATCTAATTAAATTACAGTTAAAAGAAAAACTATAAAGATTTTAAAAGGATAACATATGAAAAAATCTCCAGGACTGCAGGTTAGGGAAAGATTCTTTGTCATAAAAAGCACTAAGCATAAAGGAAAAGATTAATAAAGTTGACTTCATTAAAAATTAAAATCTTCTACTCGTTGACACCATAAGAGAATGGAAAGACAAGCCACAGAGTAGACAACATGTACTTGCAATATATATACATGAGAGACAGAAACACAATAGAAAATAGGCAGTTTCTCTTTCTCTGGCTTTCTCTTTCATCCCTCCTCCCACTAACACACACTTAAGGGTTAATTTGTTTTTTTGAGGCTCGTATATTGGTAACTACTGAAAGGTGAGCATGAGTACATCTTTGATACTTTTGAAAATAAAAATGGTAATTTGGGATTGAATCTATAATGGTCATTTTTTAATAAGATGTTTTATCTCATAGATTTTAAGTAAGGGGCCAAGTTAGGAAAAGTGCAAAAAGAACAAGAAAAGATAGCCTGAATGAAAACAATGGTGATTCCTGGCTTTTAACAGAGGAGAAAAAATGAGTAATTTAACCTCACAAGATGGGGGAGGGGTAACTAAATCTGAAAAGGAAGGTAAAAGAAGTTCAAGTAGTAAAGGAAAATGAGAAAGTATGCAGTGGAGCTGAGAATAAGGGAAAGTGTCTGAATGATAAACAACAAAATACTCCTATAAGAGTGAGAAAAACAAGACAAACAATGGCGATTCCTAGGGTCTTAGAGAACTGATCTGGAATGGGTAGAGACTTCAAGTTCACATAAATAACAGAACCTCCAAAGCCCCAGAAGCAGGCTTTATTTTCTACAATGGAATAATTTTTAAATAAATTAAAGGCAAAATAAGAAAACATAGCTTTTCCTGGGGATCTGAATGTAACATATATGAAAAAATTAATAGATGGGGAAATTAACCATGGGAACATGAAAGTGCCAACATGTTGAAATCAGAAATTTGGAATTCTTGTTAATAAATAAGATCATTTTAATTTCATTATATTCTGAGTTTTGGTCATATTCATTTTTGTTCTTTACCTTTTGGAACTCTCTGATTTAAAGAATTGAAAACAAGAATTTTGAAGGTTATAGAATGTGGAGGGGCAGGAATCCAGATGTTCAGTGTTTACCCTAGTTTTACAGATAGAAATGTTTATTAACACACAAGATCTTATGAAATTGTAGCAGCAGTAAACATAAAAATGCTTATAGCCAATAACCTCTTTTCTAAAATTATTCTTTGGCTTACCAGTCTGTGTAATATACTTAAAAAAAAATAACCCCCCTCACTCCCACAGTTTTCCCTTTTATTAACATTTTGCATTAGTACCTTTGTTACAATTGATTAAATAATATTATTACAATTATACTTTTAACTATAGTTCATAATTTACCTTAGGGTTCACTCTTTGTGATGTACAGTGCTGTTTTTTTGTTTTTTGTTTTTATTCTGGTAATATATTTACAACCTAAAATTTTCCACTTTAACCACTTTCAAATACATAATTCAGTGATATTAATTACTTTCACAAACTCTGTACCAATTAAGCATTAAGTCCCCTTTCCCTATCCCACCATGGCCCCTGGCAACTTATATTCTACTTTCTGATTCTGTGAGTTTGTGTATTCTAATTATTTAATATCTGTGAGAGCATGCAATATTTGTACTTTTGTTTCTGGCTTATTTCATTCAACATGATGTCTTCAAGGTTCTTCCATGTAATTGCATGCATCAGAACTTCATTCTGGGAAACGGATGTGGCTCAAGAGATTGGGCTCCCGTCTACCATATAGGAGGTCCAGGGGTCGATTCCTGGGGCATCCTAGTGAAAAGTAAGCTGGCCCACGCAGTGAGCCAGCCTGAGCAGAGAGCTGGCCCACGTGGAGTACTGGCCCACATGGAGTGCTGGCCCATGTGGACTGCTGGCCCACACAGCAAGATGACAAATAAATAAATAAATTAATAAATAAATAAATTAATTAATTTTAAAAAAGCAAAGAAATAAACTTAAAAAAAAAAAAGAACTTCATTCCTTTTACAGCATTGTGTGTATGTGCCACATTTTGTTTCCATTCATCTATTGATGGACACTCGGTTTCCTTCCATCTTTTGGCAATTGTGAATAATGCCATTATGAACATCAGTGAGCAAATATAAATATCTCTTTGAGTCCCTACTTTCAATTCTGTGGGGTTTTCCAGATCATATGATAATCTTATACTTAACTTTCTGAAGAACTGCCAAACTATTTTCCACAGTGGCTACACCATTGCAGACTCCCACCAAAAATGAACAAAGTTCCTATTTCTTCACATCCTCTCCAATGCTTGTTATTTTTCTGTTTTTTAAAGAGTAGCCATTCTACTGGGTATGAAATGGCATCTCATTGTCGTTTTGATTTGCATTTCCCTAATGACTAATGATATTGAACATCTTTTCCATGTGTTTATTGGCCATTTGTATATCTTCTTTGGAGAAATGTCTATTCAAGTCTTTTGCCCATTTTAAAAATTGGGTTGTCTTTTTGTTGTTGAGTTGTAGGATTTCTTTATATATTCTGGATATTAAAACCTTATCAGATATGTAGTTTCCAAATATTTTCTCCCTTTCCATAGGTTGTCTTTTTACTCTCATGATGAAGTCCTTTGAGGTACAAAAGTTTTTAATTTTGATGAGTTCCCATTTATCTATTTTTTTTCTTTTATTGCTTATGCTTTGGTATAAAGTCTAAGAAACCATTGCCTAACACTAGCTCCTGAAGGTGCTTCTCTATATTTTCTTCTAGGAGGTTTATAGTTTTGATTCTTACATTTAGGCCTTTAATTCATTTTTAATGTTTTTTATATGGTATGAGGTAGGAGTCTACCTTCATTCTTTGGCATATAGCTATCTAGTTTTCTGAACTCTCAATTCTATTCCTTTGGTCTCTAGGTACCAGTCCATTTTGATTACTGTACCTTATGCCAGTACCAGTCCATATTGATTACTGTAGCTTGGTAATAAGTTTTAAAACGGGAAGTGTGAGTCCTCTAACTTTGTTCTTCTTTTTCAAGATGGTTTTGATTCATAGTTAATTTTCTGGATTATTATTTTATTCTTTCAGTTATTGACCTTTTAGCCATTTCATGGATCATTAGCACCTCCTTCAGAGAGGAGGGTAGAGGGGAAACTAAATATATGCATTTTTCTATTGTGTTTCCTGTTAGTCCTGTCCTGGGAAAAGTTCCATTACAAAGAAGTTTAACAAAATTGACTAAAACGATGGTATCATTCTGATGAGTTCTGTAAACCAACATTAGAAAACTCAGGCACCTACGCCTCATTACTCATTACTACAGTAAATGAGTGCTTGGGTTAAACATTGGTGGCACTATGACAAACCTCAATAGAACATGTTCCCCCTGAAGGGATTGCAATATTTTAACTTACACAATATACTGGATGGCTGAATTAGACCCACAGACTGCCAGTTTGCAATATCTGTACCAAATTAGCATTGCTCATCAAAGATGTATATGCTTTGATGTCACAAAAATATTGTTGCTGAAATGTAGGATATTGTTTCACTCTCATTTACTAATATCGTTATGAGCTACTCAACATGTACAATACCAAACAAGGACCAAAAGAAATGCTTTAACCACACCATGAAGCACAGAGTTAGCAGGTGAACAGCTGGACCACCTGGTTCACAATAAGTTGCAGGGAAGGAACCTTTTAATCTATATCCCATCTTAAGCCCGAAGTAAACTAATCCTCCTGAGTGTGTGTGCATGGCTTTCCTACAGAGGTTCCCAATAACAATTTTTTATTATTAAAAAGATTTTTTAAGACAAAAAGAACAATCTGTCAAGTGAGAATCTACATACACAATAGATGAGTTTCTGTGGCTTCATAATAGAATAAATTGTTGTAACAATTCTCATAATTTTTGCATATTTATTGGGAGTAGAGAGTGAAATGAGATTACTGTTGATTTGTAAGCAGTGATGCAAATATGCTTTTGGTGCATATATTTATACTTTTACGCTAATTTTTTGCTCACTTTTTTCAGGCAAAGTTTCATGGAAATCCAATGCATGTAGCTGTGGTGATTTCAAATTGTTTAAGGGAAGAGAGGAGAATATTGGCCGCAGCCAACATGCCTGTCCAGGTAATATTTCTGAAACCTATGATTTTGTTATCACCTTGTCTTAGGATCCAAGGACTGCCTATCATGGTCCACAAACTGGGTGGCTTAAAACAACAGAAATTTATTGCCTGTCAGTTCTGGAGGCTAGAAATCCTAAATCAAGGTGTTGGCAGGGCCATGCTTTCTCTGAAGAACGTAGGAAAGACTCTGTTGCCTACCCCTCTCTCCTGGCTTCTGGTTCTGGCTGGCCAACAATCCATGGTGTCCTTTGCCTCAGTCATCACGTGGTATGCTCCCTTCTTGTCTATGTCAAAATTTCCTCTTATAGGGGCACCAGTCATATTGAATGAAGGGCCCACAACTACTCCAATTTGACCTCATTTTAACTTGCCTAATTCCATCTATAACAGCTCTATTTCCAAATAAGGTCACATTCTGAGGTCAGGATTAGGACAACATATCTTATGGGAGGACACAATCCAACCCATCACATACCTGAATTTAATTTTTCTGAACCAGAACTTCTTTTTTCTGAACCAGCTTCTTCTATCTGTTAATGGTGCCACCATATTTTCAGTCACTTGGAATCAAAGTTTTAGGACTATCTTTGACTTGTTCCTTTTCTTCACTTCCATATTGAGATAATTCCAGGTCTTTCCAGTGTTTATTACTAAAAGTCTTTTTTATCTATACCTCCTCTTCTGTTTCCACTGTTCATGCTTTTGTGTCCAGAGTCTTATCATATCAGTCTGAGAAAATAGTAACCACCTCCTAGCTGAGTTCCTAACTACCATTTGGACTCTGCTTCTTTTGAACATTTATTCTCAAAGAACAAAGTTCTTGCTCAAAACCCTTCTGTAGTTCCCTGTTTCCTACCTCACATGTTGCAGGAATTTTGTCTTAGAGATCCTCCATAAATACTTACTTGTTGATTGCTTGACTATATTTTGCCCTACCATATTCTAAATGAATTTAGAACCCCCATCAAAAAAAAAAAAAAAAAAAAAAAAGGAGAGGAATCAATGATTCCTTTTTCAGTTAACCTTTTAAAAAAGGAAAGAGTATAAATAATCAACTTTCCAAATTACATGCTCCATAATTTAGTGTATCATACCACTATATCTACTTTTGAAGTTCTAAGGAAAGTATTTTGTCAACTTTTAAAAATTGTTGGTTTAGTTATCAACAGATTATGGTTTTTAGAGAAGTATAAAGTTTTAACAGTTTACCCTTCTTGTTTTTTAGGGAAGAAGAGGATGGTATAATTTTGATTTAATTTAAAATATTAAGTAGAGGAAGTTTCTAAAGTGAATATAGTTTGACTCAGTGCTTTTTGGGCAGTAAAAACTGAGAGACTGTTACCAACATATAATAACTAAGAATTACTTCTCAGCTATCCCTTCTCATCTCTAGTCATTTTAGTGTGTGTGTTGTCCCCATCAAATGTCAGATATCAGTCTAATTGAAACATTTGTTTATTCAAGCACATGCCCATCAAAGTCACCCTGAAAATAATCTGCCAGTACCACTGCTAACACAAAAGAAGCACTAGTTTTTAAATTGCAAGTAGGTATACAAATAATGAAGGCTGAAACAAGAGAGGGAGCAAATGTAGTCTTGGGGAATATTATAAGGGCTTTATCAACTGAAGAATGTGGTATGGCTAAAAGAATACTTGATGAAAGACAAGGACATAAGTTACACTTGAGGTTCCATCACTGGTTTGCTATGGATCTTAGTTATCATCCTTCTGACCATGACTTATTGCCTCCCGACTGTAAGGTGAAGGGGTTGTTATATCTCTAACTCTTATCTCTGTATATCTATGTAACTATATTTCTAATGAACATACGCAATGTTGGATTATTAGAGCTGCCAAGAAATAGTTCTTAGAGAAACAGATTAGCTTTTGTGCTTGACTAAGCTAACATTTTTACATTTTCTTTAGTAAACTTACTTTTGTTCTAGTGTAAAATTAAATCTCATCACATTCAACATCCCCAATTCTAAATTTGACTCCAACTTAATGTTGTTTTCCCTACACTAATTTTTAAATGACATGTACTAGTTTTATAGGACTTCAGAAATAACATGGAGCTGTTGTAAAATATTAGGAATTTTTAAAAATCATAAAATAATCTAATTCTACTATTCAGAAATGACACACTGATAACATTTTGGTGTGTATGTTTTTCCAATTAAATGTACTCAAGTATACTTGCTTATACATATATCCATATATTTCCAAATATATATACCTATATACCTCTATAGACAATTGAGATCATAAAAACATGTTTTTCATAATCTTCTCTATCCTTTAGCAATTTAACTCCACTTATATGTCATTACTCTTCTACAGCATTATTTTTAATGGTTGTGGAGTTTTCCACATCATATTGACCCAAACCTCAGTTTATTCTCATATACTATATCCATCATAGACCTGTTATATCAACACCACTGAAATTTCAAAACATTCTTTTTCTAGGGACCCTTGGAGAAATCCTTACAAAGTTCTTCAGTTTCAGAAAGACAGAGGAATGTAGAGCACAAAGTGGCTGCCATTAAAAACAGTGTGCAGGTAAGTGATCTTATTGATAACTAGGAAGGTTTTTCCAATTGTCCCCATACAGCTACTTGTGCATCTTTCTCTTAGTACCTAAGGTTAGTATATACAGATATCACAGGGAAATTTGTTAATAAGTATCTCTCACCTAACGTATTCATAATCGGGACTGGCAGTATCTTTTCCTTTGCCCTTTTACTTCCAGTTTCTGTTCACTTCCAGTTTCTCTGGCTGCTCCCTGTTGCTTCCCTTTCTGTGTCTTATTTCCTTTATTTAAAAGGATGTCAGCCGTATTGGATTAAGGCTCACCCTCATTCAGTTTGGGCACACCTTACCTCAAATCATCTTCAAAGGTCCTGTTTACAAATGGGTTCACAGCCACAGGACCTTAATATGGCTTTTGTGGGTGATGTAATTCAGTCCCCAACAGGGCTATTCAGGCTACTTCTTTTTTATTTTATTTATTTTTTATTGTGGAATAAATAAAATAAATAATACAGAATTTCCCCATCTTAAACATTCTTAAGTGTATGTTCCAGTGGAATCAATTATAATCACAGTTCTATGCTACCATCACCAAGACTTTTCATGACTCTAAACAGCAACTCTGTCCTGTTAAACAATTCCCCATTATCTCCTCCCCCTAGACTCTGGTACCCTCTAATCTACTTTTTGTCTCTATTGACTTACTTATTTTAGATTTTTAAAATAAGTAGAATCATACAATATTTGTCCTTTTGCATCTGGTTTCTTTCACCCGACATAATGCTTTCAAGTTTCATCCATGTTAATAAAATGTCTCAGAACTACATTCCTTTTTACAGTAGAATAGTACTCCATTTATATGAGCTTTGATAATTTTTTCCAAGAGATTTGTCCATTTCATTTAAGTTGTCTTTTTATTAGCAAAAGTTGTTCATAATATCCCTTTATTATCTTTTTAATATCTATAGAATTTGTAGTGAGGTCAGCTATCACATTCAATTTTGCCAATTTGCATTTTCTCTTTATTTTTCCTGATCAGTCTGGCTAGAGGTTTATCAATTTTATTGATCTAGAGAAGATTTCTTAAATGAGACCAACTTTCCTTCATTTTGTAAATAAAAATAGAAAGCTATTTTTCCTTTCCCAAACTTAGATAGCATCCATTTTTTTGTTCTTTAAAAAATAATAATAACAATTCTAAAAATTCAAATAGACTTATAGATGTTTAAGGTTAAACTAGCCCTTATATTGTCCAGTATGTAGGCAAAGGGTTTAAATGGCAAGATTTCTGGGCATTTAATTTCAGACTTCTGATTTGGTCACCCTCCATAACACATGCAAATGTCTGTGCTTACACTGTTACAAGAAAGAATCAGGTTCTCAGACTCGCCTACTAAAAAATGCCTTAAGGCACATTATAATATTAAAACAAGATCTCTACTGACTCTGCAAGCATGTGAAGTCAGGAAATGATTTCTTTATTATAGTAAGAATACTTAAGTATATTAATCAAATATACAGCTGGGTTTTGTGTTGGGGACAAATTCCTTTTTAATTCCCAAGAAATATAGTGTAGCAGAGGCCCACCTTTTGAAGCCAACCAGATCCCTTTGCCAGGCCTGTACACTCCTCCCAGCTGCCTGCTGACAGTGACTGACAGGGGCCTACAAAAGCCCAGACCCTTGTCTCGAGGTGGGGTTAACTCTGTGCTGCAGGTCATGCTCCAGAGCTCCTTGCAGGATCAGATAGAAGCTAGACCCTTGCCGAGACCACATCCTTGCTCAGTTCCTTCTCCTGCCCTATCTTCCATCTTGTACGTCCTTTCTCCTGAAAGCACCCCTTCAATAAGTCACATGCACTTGATTGCTGTCCCAGGCTCTGAATCCAGGAAACGTGACCTGATATATATATATGCAAAACCATGCCTTTTGATCAATGCACTTCATCATGGCACTTCTGTAAGCATTCTCACCCCATCGAGAGAGCTCTTGAAGGTTATTGCTGGGTGTGTTCACATTTTACAATTACTGATTACACTATCTGAAAGCCTTTTAATTACTTATTCTATCATAACCTTTTAGGGTTGTAGCATTGGTTAATGTTATGCTTTTTGTACAAGAAAATTCTGCAAGGTATCACCTTCTTTTAGCTTTTAATTTTTTTGAAATCAGAAGATGAAAGCCCTGTATATTTCTGCTTTAAGCTATTTTATTATATATATATATATATTTTTTTTTTTTTTGCCTATGGGTTCTTTGCCTTCTAAGAGCTCATAGATTTTCACAGATCTTTGTTCTTCAGAAACAATATTTTAAGGAAAATGCTACTAGGGGCCTTATGGTGTAGTAAAAAGAAGAGCAAAGTCTTTGTGGCTAGAGAAGTCTGGGTTTGAATTCTAGCTTGAGTATTTATTATTAAATGACTTTGAGCCTCAGTTTCTTCATGTGAAAAATGAAATAATTTACTTTGCAGGTGGCTGAAAAGACAATGTATGTAAGGTGTAGGCATAGTACACTCAAAAATTGGTAGCTGTTATTATGGGTGGGTAGACAACATACTGTGTAGTCAATAGTTGCTACTTTGTGTCTTTTCTAAGGTTTATAAACATCAAGAAACTTTTATGTTATCTTTTAAAAATGTTTAAACTGTTTTTATAATTAATTTTTTTATTTTTACAGAAGCTTTAGATTACATGAGTGTTACATAAAAAATATAAGGGATTCCCATATGTCTCCCTCTCTCCCCCTCCCACACTTTCCCACATCAACAATATCCCTCATTAGTGTGGTACATTTATTACAATTGATGAACACATATTGAAGCATTGTTACTAACTATGGATTACAGGTTACATTATAGTTTATACTCCGTCCTATACAATTTTGCAGATTATGACAAAATATACAGTGGTCTGTATCCATCATGCAATGCCATGCAGGACAAAGAAACTTTTTAGTGAATGACTTAGAGATAACAAGAAGATAACAAGAAAGGATGAAAAGAGTAATTAGAGTTAGTGTAAATAAGCACCTACTCAGTACCAGGCACCTCGTGAGATCCTTACAACAACTTCATGCGGTGGATACTGTTATTACCTGCCCCAACCCATTTTATAGATGGAGAAGTTGAAATGCAAAGATATTTGCCCAAGTTTATGCAGAGAGAAAATTACAGAATTGGGATACAAATTCAGACCATCTGACCTCAAATTTGGTACTTTTCTCTTTTTTCCAATTTTTTTAATCCACTTTATTGATATATATTAATAAAACATACAATCCACCCAAAGTATACAATCTATCCAAAGTGTACAATCAGTGGTATTTGATATAATCATATATTTGTGCATTTATCACTTCAGTCATTATTAGAGCACTTTCATCATTCCAATAATAATAATCATAACAAAAAACAGACAAGCAAAAAAGCGCTACCCCTTAATAATCACCTCTCAATCTCCCTATGCTTTCTTTGCCATACGTAGCTGCTTTTCTATTTCCATCTTTCGAATTTATTTGTATTTATATTTTGTATAGACAGAGTCAAACAATATGTAGTGCCTTATGTCTAGTTTCTTTCACTTAGTATATTTCTTATTTTTTACCCTTAAAAGAAGATTATTAATATATTACTCTACACTACTGTTCATATTTTGCTTTGGTTGTGTTTTTGCCTGATATTAACATCATGTAACATTAACATACAGTTGTTCAGTTTCAAAGAAAAACATCTTATATATGCAATATTGCCCACATTCATATTTCACATGAGGCTTTGCTATGCTATACAGTTCCATGTTACATTTTTTAGCTTTCCTTCTAGTAATATACATGACCCTAGACCTCACTTTTCAACTACTGTTTGGTAGTTTTCTTAACCAATAATTTAGCTGATAAAAATTTGGAATTTGACGAGAAAGGGGTGCTGTGGAAAGGTATATGTTTTCTTAGAGAAGATTTCTTGGGATAGATAGGCAGGAGACAGTTCAGGTTTCTAAGAAGAGAGGGAAGTAGTTGGAAATCCAAGAAGCAAGGGCCAAGCTTTTGGTTAAGGGTGGGGTTAAGGTCAACCTGCCAGACTTACACATCAAACTCCATCACTGAGAGCAATGATACCTTGGGCAAGTAAATTACTTCATATCTTGAGTCTCCATTTCTTCATCTGTACAAGTGAAAGCCGACTTCCTAGGAATTCTGTGAGGATTAAATGAGATAATCTATGAAAACTTTCAGCCCAGATCTTGACACTTAATACCTGTTATGTCTGGGCAGGAAAACATCACCAGGTTTTGAGAATAGTAAGGTAAAATCTCAAAGACAGAAACAGACAAAAGAAGCAGAGATTTGTTTTTCAAAGAGGTAGAGAGACAAAAAATTCTTTAAACTGAATTGTAATAAACTACAGCAGGTTAGACTGGGCACTTTAAGTGAAAAGTGATAATTGGAACATTAATACAGAGTTATATGGAACTACCAGAAAGTAGTTTAAACTCAGAAAGTTTTAAGAGGGAAAAAGTGTTTATATTCTCTGGTTAAAAAAAGAAAAAGATTATATTAATAGCACCATTTGAAACTAATTGCAAAATGAGAGATAAGATGCTGAAAGATTTCCAAACAGGCAGGAAGAGAAAATAGTTGGAAGAGCAAGTTTAATTTTGTTCTTCCAGCATTAGCTAACTTTCAGATAATTAGTTCAGTATAGTTAGTCTTTGGATGTTCTTGGAGATTAGAAGTGCCAAACAGTGTAATTTGAAATACTTGTGATGTTGTTTCATTGATATGCTTAATTATAACACTAGTGTGTATTTTCTTTTGGAAAAAGATGACAGAACAAGACACCAAATACTTAGAAGACCTGCAAGATGAATTTGACTACAGGTATAAGACAGTTCAGACAATGGGTAAGTTTTTGTTTTATCATAATCATACATAGGGCATAAAAGCAACATGATTAGGCTTTTTTCTTTATTGATAGAATCAGTAAATTTGATCTACTTCTTCCAGTCTCTCTCTCTTTTTTTTTTTTTTTTTGAGGATGTGTACAGGAGAGGAGTATTTATTCATTTAGCACTCTCTGTCTCCCTAGAAACATAAAAATATTAATCAACCAAGTCAAAGTATGCAAACCTATGAGACATACACATTTCAACATGCATCTCCAGAAAATATCATTATGCTATAGAATCAAAATACTATTCACAAAACTAGCAAATTAAAAATAATTGCCTTAAATTATCAGGGAACTACCAATATCATCCTTTGGTAAAATTTTTTAAATATAATTTTTTTTCACATTATAAAGTCAAAATGTGCTTCACGGTCAAAAATTTGGAAAATAAAAAGCATTAAAAAAATAAAAAACACAAGAAATCCCATTATCCACAGATAAACACTGTCAAAATATTAGTGTATTTCCTTCCAGTCTTTTACCTGTATGTTTAAATGCGTATATATATTTTTTCACAAGATTGAGATCATCTTGTATATAGCTTTGTGAACTTTTTTTTTTTTTAAGGAAGAACCTGGGATTGAACCCAGGACCTCTTTTTTTTTTTTTTTTCCAAAGATTTTATTTATTTATTCATTTATCCCCCCCTTGCTGCTCGCGCTCGCTGGGTCAGCTAACCACGCCGTGCGGGCTAGCTTGCCTTCACCAGGAGGCCCCGGGAACCGAACCCGGGGCCTCCCAGATGGTAAACGGGAGCCCTACTGATTGAGCCACAGCCGCTTCCCTGAACCCAGGACCTCTTACATGGAAAGCAGGCACTCAACCACTGAGCTACATCCGCTCCCCAGCTTTGTGTACTATTTTTAATTAGAGTATTTCCCCATTATCATAAAAAGCCTTCAAAAATATAATTTTATAAATATCAAGATATAAGGACACTGCAATTTAACTATCTTTTGTGGTTAAACATTGAAGTTGTTTACAGTTACATGTTTTTAAAGAAATGGAAGAAGACAACAAGAATAATTTCAAGACCTATGATTTACAAGTAATGATGGATTGAAGGTTTAAAGTGTGTTGCAATTAGTGGGACAATTGGTAAAATTTGAATTGGGTCTAGATAGTTAGTAGGACAGTACCAGTGTTAATTTACTGGTTTTGATAATTGTACTATGCTTCTTTAAGATATTAACATTAGGGGAACCTGGGTAAAGGGCATTTGGAAACTCTCTACTATTTTTGCAACTTTCTGTAATTCTAAAATTATTTCTAAATATTTGAAAAAATAAATCAGATATAAACATTTAATTTATAAAATATAAAAATCATCCTTATCTACTGAAATGTCAGCTTAAAATGTATCTTGATACTATCTGCACATATTCACGTATTCTTAGACTGTATAAAAAATCCTTACAATTCAACAAAGACAACCCAAAAGAAGTTTGGGTAAAAGACATGAACAGGCATTTTGCAAAAGAGAAATTGCGAATGGTCAATAAACACATTAAAAGATGCTCAAGCTCACTGGTGGTCTCAAAGTACAAATTAGGATCACCATCATGGTGAGATACCATTTAAAACTACTACTGGACTGTCATAATTAAGCAGTGTTGAGCTTGTACAAGGAGAGGAGCTCCAACACATTGCTGGTGGGAGTGAAAATTGATGTAATCATGTTGGAAAACAATTTGGCATTATCTCATAAGGTTGACTATGCTCACACCTTGTGACCCAGCGATTCTGCTTTTAGGTAAAAGACCTTAGAAAGACTTTTCAAACACTTGCATCAGGAGATATTTATAAGACTATGCAAAGCAATATTGTTTATAATCTCAAAAATAAAACCAGGGAAAAATCCAAATGCCCATGGCAGGAAAATAGGAAGAGTGTAGTAACTATAAAACAGTGAAAGTAACCTAACATACATATAACAGGGATGAATCTCAGAAACAATGCTGAATGAAAAAAAAAAGGCACATTCCAGAACACTATATATCATACCATTTTTATAAAGCTCAAGAACAAGCAAAAATAAAAATTGTTTTGACTAAAAAAAAAAAAAAAAAGAAAAAAGAAAAAATGTATCTTGAAGGAAGTATAAACATTGATTATAATCAAATGTTTAGTTGTTTATTAAGATTTAAAAGGATGGTTACTAGGCAATACATTTTTCCTGGCGTAGGTGATGGGTGAAGTAGGTATGCCAAGTATAGGTAGTGAAGATGCACTCTTGGCATCTTCAAGACATCTTGTCTCGCCATAAAATGTTATTCAAAATGTTTATGATTCATTTACCTGGTCTCACCTGGTTATAAGTGAAATGAAAGATAAATGGGAAACAAGTTATTTCTTTACTGGTGAAGACTGTATTAGTAATAAATTTTTGAGTTGATAAAATGCTACTTAAGCAAGATTTTGCTACTAATGCAATTTAGAGGTTAATAAATTTTAGAATTATTACAGTTAGGAATGAGTTCCCAGAATTAGTGCTATTTTGTCAGGAAATTCACGAGAACATTGTCCAGGGTCCTCTTTTTCACATTTGCACAAGTCGGATCAGCATTCCCTACCCTCATTTTTCATAGACAGAAGTGGTTGCTATGAAAAATCACTTACTATGTAACAATGAAATTTAACATCAAATTAAATAATACAATGTTTGTATACTGCATATGTCCCTATTTAAGAAGATAAATCAGTTTTTTTTTTTTCAGTCAGATATTTTACTTAAGTTAATTTACAACTCCTTCTCATTCTCCTAGTTTTATCACGCGATTAGCCTGTTTTGCAAAGTAAAAGGATAAGCAAAGGTTTTAGTTTTTATTAGGTCACAAGAGTACATAGATAAAACTATAACTCTACTAGGCACTTTCCCATAACTCCTAGGTAAAAAGTTGGGCAGAGAGGGATGGGTAAAAACTGCAGAAGGAATCACATATGACTTAATTATGGTTACAAATGGAAGCCCCCACCCTTTCTTACTTATCCCACACCACCAAGGTTGTTATTAATACAGGTTCCCTCAAGGTCTGTAAGATAAAGAGCTCCTCTCTGGCATGGTTGGATGCAGTCCTTCCTGGTAAAATGAGCAGACAAGGACTTACTTCCCAGCTCACCTCCAGGGACTCCTTTTAGGCCCTTGCTCCATTAAGGCCCTGCTCCTGTCCCAGGCAGATTGCGTACAGCGTTGGCCCTCAGAGGCAGAGAAGCTTTGCCTTGGAGAAGATTCTAGATCTGATCTTTTTTCCTTTGCAGATCAGGGTGACAAGAACAGTGCCCTCATGAACCAGGAAGTTGTGACTCTGCAAGAAATGCTAAACAGCCTTGATTTCAAGAGAAAGGTTTGTGAAGAATTTTAGCCACTTTTACCTATTGTTTTTCTCCTTTTCCTAAACCTAGTCCTACTAAAAAGAATCAAGTTCTTAGATTTTATCAGTTCCATTTACACTATGTCTAAGAGAAGTACTTGCTGTTTGCCATGCTTCTCTTCATAAGTTTAAAGAGCTGGTTATCTCTAGAATTTGTTTAGTTTGTTATGTGGTACATTTACTGTAGCTACCATTATTTTCAAAGTGGACATTTTACCCAATTTTTGTCACTATTTCAGTAATGGCTGTTTTAGTTTCTATACTTAATATGCAGAGATGGGTTCTACTACACATGTATAATTAAAATATCACTTGGTGAACAATCAGATCTTATTGGGAAAATAAATGCTCCAGTTTCTACTCTGAAAAATGGCATTGTGCTAAATGATTTTCTAGATTTCAGGATGATTTGATGGCAAATGAACATATTCAATCTAACGTCCCTCCGAGGAGAGGGAAAATTTTTTTCTGGGTCAATGAAGTATTTTAAAAGAGGAGAAACATCTCTATTTTAATTTCCTATCTCTTCTTGAAAATAAATGCAATTAAATTTAACAAGAGTCACTGATAAATCAGTAGTTCATTTCTAAAATTTCACTTCCATATTTTTTTTGTTCAGGAATTTGTATAAGCGAAAATAAATGTATAATTTATTTTCACCCTAAATTATAAACTTAAGCAGTTATATATCATATTTTATGCATGCAAATAGTATATTCAAGATAAAGCTTAATGCTTTTTGCATAATAAATTTACACTCTACATTTTATGCATGCCATCTTATTCAACTGAGAAATAGGATTTTAAAGAGAGAAGGAACCTGGAAATAATTCAGTCTATTCACTGGATTGTATGGATGAGACGATCAAATCCCAGGAAGGTTAAATGGTTTCTCCAAATTCACATAATTAGTGGCAAAGCCAGGGCAAGCATTCATGTCTTCTAATTCCTATCTATCCCTTTGAAAGTTATATGTCACTGTGCCTCCTTAATCCCAGATAAAATCCTAATAAAAATTAATACATAAAGGCTCAAGTTTTAGTCTAAGTGCATTTAAAAATAAATGTAAAAACATATTTATAGGAATATAAATTAAATTTATAGACATCCCTTTTAAAAACAGATATGTGGTTTGTTTTAAGACTCAGGGTTTAAAACTATTGTCACAGAGGTTACAAGTTCAACATATTTATACTAAAGATATTATTACAGTGTTAAACTGTGGTCAGGCTTTTTCCCTCATGACATTATTTAATTGCAGTAATTTAATTTTTTGAGAAGAAAGTGCCATGGCAAATTGAAGCTAATATTTGGTAAAATATTTGGTCAACTAAGCCTTTATCCCCTAGGCCAGACAAATTGTTTTACAGGTTGAATTTGTGGGTGACTGCTGGTTGCTTCTTATGAAAATCTTTTCAGTAGTCATCATTTCTTTTAGGAAGCCCTCAGTAAGATGACACAAATAGTAAATGAAACAGACTTGTTAATGAACAACATGCTAATAGAAGAGCTGCAAGACTGGAAGAGGCGGCAGCAAATTGCCTGCATCGGAGGTCCACTCCATAATGGGCTCGACCAGCTTCAAAACTGGTAAAACGAATTGACCTTAATTTCTAGTGAAAACCACAGGAAGTACAAAACTTCAGTGTCACTCAGCTAGAGAACTGCAGGTTTAAGCCAGAGCTCTTAATTCATTCAGCTTATTGATGGTTCTTTAGTAGCTGGGAACTCTCGAGTTGAAAACAAATAAATGTAGTGGTGTAAGTATTCTTAAATTTTATTCCTTTGGGGAAAAAAAATGAAGCACCTATAGAATGCATAAGAATTGGCTTCGTTTTCACATAGATATAAGGTATGAACTTTAAAAGACTCAAACTAGTTTTTGAAACTTTCTTTAAGGACATCATAAACACTAGCTTCAAAAGGTTGAAGAAAGATATCTCACTTGTTATATGTGTATCTTAGTATCAAAGTTAAACATTAGTTTTGTGTTTTCAACATAGTGATTTATTTTTTAAGTGAAAAATCTCAAGTGGCTAATACAATATGACATCCGCTAAATATGTATACATACATTCAAATGTCAAAATACAAAAGGACAAATACTGTATGATTGTTACTATGAACCAAATATATTGTGTAACATATTGTATGATTTAAAAAAAAAATTTATATGTATCCAACATTTAATTGAGAAATGTATGTTTTTATTCAACTGTTTTCTTTTAGTTTTTAGTTTATATTTTCAATTATTAAATGTACAAAATAAAGTTTTAAAAAAACAAATGTCAATACATACCACTTTCCTTTGCATTAAATAATAAAAATGCAAAAATAAATCTGACAGAAAGAACAATTAGAAAATATAATGAAAAAGAAGAAAATCTTCAGTTGATATCCAATTCTTTATTCCAAGAGTACAATTCAATACAATGGAAATATGTAGTATCTCAGCTGCTTTCACTAAAAACTCTGCCCTGCTAGGCCTACTTCTTAAGAGAAACAAGGCATTAAGCTCATTTAAAAACACATTGATTTTCCTTGGAGAGATACTTTGATTCTCTAACCTCCTTTTACTCTATTGTTGTGAAAACAAAATAAACAACAAAGGTGACAATAAAGAACTTAGCTGATGATGGTGCTTATATAAAAAATCAGCACCTGTTACAGGGATTTGGCAGGGAATAAACTTAAGTAGAAAGAGGTGCTGTCAGAGCCAGATGGACTTCTCAAGTCCAATGAGACCTTCTGCCTCCTCTGTAGCTGGAGGCCCCCTGGGTGTCTAGTCCAATCTCCCTGTTCCCTAGGTTTCTGTCCCCAGCCACCACTTCCATTTCAGAGATGAGATCACCACATAGTAAGTAAAACTCCAAGCAGATACCAGGAGCAAGCGTTTCTAAATATACATTTCTCCAGAGAAAGCTCTTGATAATTTTTGGCTAATACTTCGAACTTTTTTAAAAAAGCATATGGGGGAACAGTTTCATATTTTTGTTTTCTTCAGAGTTCTTCCAGATAACTTTCTTCATATAATGTATTTTATTGTTTTAAAATTTTGCTTTCTTTGGCCTTTAATAAGTGACATATTCTTAATGTGTGTTTCACAGATTTTTAGACAAAGGACAATTAAACAAAAGGGATTCAGTTGCAGATGATGACAAATTTCATAAATGATTTCTTATCTATAACTGAAGGTATAAATTAGAAAAAGATTTAACATACATCAAATATATTAAAGAAAAGGTGGATTAGGAAAATAAAAATAAAGAACTATCACTAACCTTAAATGGAATTAGCTTAATTTACTTAATAATTGCCTAATTTAATGTTTGTTGAAAATGGTCAATTACTTATTAAAATGTTCGATTGTTAAGTGGAAAAACTATCTCTGATCTTCATTTGCTATTCAATAGCTTTACACTGTTGGCAGAAAGTCTTTTCCAACTCAGAAGGCAATTGGAGAAATTAGAGGAGCAATCTAGTAAAATGACTTATGAGGGTGATCCCATCCCACTGCAAAGAATGCACCTGCTAGAAAGAGTCACCTTCTTGATCTACAACCTTTTCAGGAAGTAAGTGAAGTGTTATTAACCTAAATGCTTCATGACATCCTCAGTCCTGTGGCAACAGAAGGACATCCTGCCTTGGGTTTTTTGTGTCTAAGTGAAGGAACAGCAGGGAAGTGTAAACAATGAGCCTCAGAGTCAAGGGATTAGAGCCCCAGAAAGTCCAGAAACCGCATTTCTACTCTTACTATTTATTCATCAACACTTCTCCCACGAACTGACTCAATTTTCCATGAGCAAAGCCACTTCACCACCTACAAGTCCATTTTCACATTTTAGAAAAGAAGATTTCAAGGGTTTCTTCTTAAGTGCATATTCAAGAAATGAAGGGTGGAGAACATTTTACATTTCAAAGCTCATCTAAAGGAAAAAAAAACACTTTTATGTTCCAGAGATCATAATATTTATCAAAAATGGCATGAAATTAACTTTCTACTTTATATTTAGTCTGATAAAAATGGATTAGGGCTTTTATTCATTACTCAAAATATAACAATTAAGAATTTTTTATTGTTTAGGAATTTTACTATCTCATGGCAATTATTTATGAGAAGTAGTTGAAAAGATTTGAGCTTAACATGGGGGCTTAAACCTCTTCTAAGTGAAGAAAATTTGGACTTTATGAGAGGACAGCATCCTGTTCCTCTGTGGTTTTCAGTCTGTCAATATTTTCATTGTTTTCAAATGACAAGTTTTATTTCCTTTTAATCTAGCTCATTTGTGGTTGAACGACAGCCATGCATGCCAACTCACCCACAGAGACCAATGGTACTAAAAACCCTCATTCAGTTCACAGTAAAATTAAGGTAGGTATAAGTATAATGCATTCTATCATTTCATGTGTTCATGGCACTATAGCCACTATATAATAAGACTAATTTCTCTCATTGCATCATTAATTCATCTATTCTTTACTGAGCATCTGCTATGTGCCTACCATTGAGCTTCAGTAGATACCCACAGAAGTGTTAAGATGAGGGCCTTGCTGGTCAAGAACATGACAATGTAGATGAGGAGTTTGAGGGGTATTAGCATGAAAGTACAAAATTACAACATTGGGCAATGTAGGATTAATTGCTGGAAAAGCTGACTTGGGAGAAGGCTGGAGAGATTGGAGATGGTCTTCTGGACACTGAGACAGAAGGGCCTTGAGGGAAGAGAGAGAGGGGAGAGGGAGAGAGGGAGACAACAGAAATAAATGTTTCCTGGCTGTTTTGTAATGCTGTGGAGCATGGAAAGAACAAACTGAGAAAACAGACTGAGGACAGATTATGGAAGGCCTTGAATATCTTATCCAGGTAATATAGTGTATAATGACACATTCTTCCCCTGTGATTACTCAGAAACTGGCTTATTAGATTTTCCACCCAAATTCTCAACACCACAGTTTTCAGTATATCTTTACAAAGTACCTAATTCGAAGACACATGCCTTTTTTGTTGCTTTGCTTTATCTGTTGTTCCTTTCCATTAGCATAAGCAACCAAAATTTGTAGTTTTCCCCATTGACACTTAAGACAATGAGTTCTAATTTTCAAAGATTTCCATCATGCCTCAACCTCCAAGGCCCTAAAGCTTAAATTCCTGATCACTAGGTCACCAATGGAAACTGGAATTCCAAACTAAAGCCTTAAGAGGTGGCTATGTCATGATAGAGAGTGGCTGTTATTCCATAATAGCGTCCCTGTTCACATATCACAGTAAGAACTCCATTTTTTTAAGGGAAGGCATTAGTCCTCATTTGCATTTCAAAATCCTTAATTAAATTTCTTTGTGTGAATTTTGCTCCATGACTTAACCAAAAACAAAGGTAGAGGCAAGGTTCCTTTCTAAAAGTTTTTCATTCCTCACCCCCACATCTCTATATAGCCCAGAGGCCAATAACAATAAAGGGAAATAGGAAGAGAAGTAGAAAACAGCCTACTTTCCCTTGAGACGCCCCGTAGAGGATATGATGAGTCTAAGACACTCCCTGGGACAAAAAGGAAGACGAGTAGGGATTGCTCAGCAAAGAATTCTAAATGGAAGAGGTCCCTGACCTGGCACTACCTTGCATGTTGTTTGAATTGTTTGCCAGGGCCTAGGCCATTAGTCCCTGATTTGGGAGTTCTGGCCTTCTCTTCCCCCTGACTGATGGATCACCATCCTTCTTGTACCCTAATTCCCCACTATCTTGAACAGATTGAATGAATTCAAGTCTGAACCCACAGATAGGGCATATTAGAGGACACAGCTCTGAGGAGTTGGGGAAAGCAGAAGAATAAAGCTGCTGACAATAGAAAAAGGGATTAAAGGAATTGTTATTCTAAACTTCAATGACTTGTTAGTTAGAAGTAAGATCTTTTTTTAGTTTTGAACATTTTTGCTCTTACTTGAACACAGAGTGTTTAAAGATTGCAAATTCATTTGAATTGCGATTTTACATATTTTACTAGAGGCCTAGTCTTTCTCAGTATTTTCACCATAAGACAGTTATCCAAACAGTTATATGAAACTTACAAATTATTGTTTTTCATTACATGGGTATAAAATGGAGTCATTTTAATAGATTTGAAAATATTTTTTTCCTATATGTATATATTTAGCCCACATTGGGTCTTAGCCAAAACATACTATTTTTCTGACCTGCCAATATGTTATCCAGCATACATTATTGAAGCAATGTGGAAACACTTTCCAAATGTTTGTAGGTTATGATATCAAGTGACTGATGTCAACATTAATTAGCAACATGGCAAACTACAGTCAAATTGTACATTTTTAAAACAAATTGACACATAAATGTGGATAATATAAGTTTGATTTATATGTATATGTCATAAATATATTTAAATCTTTAAATATAAAAAAGGCTTTTAACACTTTACATTTGATTCTTTATTGATGTCTTTTTCTAGACTACTAATAAAATTGCCAGAGCTAAACTATCAGGTAAAGGTCAAAGCATCAATTGACAAGTAAGTTTCTAATTCCATTTTGAAGTACAAAAATGCAAGAGTGTTTAAAATGAATTTCCCTTGTTTGATGGAATAATTTTGAAGTTTTTCATTAACCTTACTACATATCATTGTACTTAAAATATTTGACTTTAAAATTCAAATCTTTGGCAGAACTCCAATAACGACTTAAAAAATTTACTATAAAAAGTTAGAAAGGGAGCTGATGTGGCTCAGTGGTTGAGCGTCGACTTCCCACATATGAGGTCCTGGGTTCAATCCCCAGCCCTGCTACCTCCAAAAAGAAAGAAAATCTAAAGTAAAAAGTTAGAGGGGAGCAGATGGAGCTCAAGAGGTTGAGTGCCTGCTTCCCATGAAAAAGGTCCTGGGTTCAATCCCTGGTACCGCCTAAAAAAAAAAAATTGGAATGAAATTTTCAGTACTCTTCTCTAAAGTATTGTAGAAAGTTTTTTTACTAGGTCTATTAAATAGCTCGTTTTAAAGAATATTCTCATTTTTACAGGAATGTTTCGACTCTAAGGTAAGCCATTCACTTTGTAGAATTTATTTATTTTTGCTGTTCTTATAAATATATTTGACCTGTGACCATGTAAATAGCTAAGACTTTCTCTCTAGCAATCGAAGATTTGTCCTTTGTGGAACTCATGTCAAAGCCATGTCCATTGAAGAATCTTCCAATGGCAGTCTCTCAGTAGAATTTCGACATTTGGTAAGTTTGGCAGGAAAATTACACAAAATTTTCTTTTTTCCAAAATCAGACATATCTAAATTAATAGGCCTTATTATTCAGTGTCTTTTATTCTTTAATGCCTCTTATATGAGATAAAAGGCCATATTGAAAAACAAAATATGCCATTATTGAAAAATTAAAATGGTAGAAAGAGCCCTGACCTTGAAGTCTTAATGTCTGAATTCTTAACAATATACTGTAATACTAAGTATATGTAGTAGTTGGTCAATATGTTTTTTTTGTTTGTTTGTTTGTTTGTTTTTTAAAGATTTTATTTATTTATTCATCTATCCCCCCCTTGCTGCTTGTGCTCGCTGGGTCAGCCAACCACGCCGTGCGGGCGGGCTTGCCTTCACCAGGAGGCCCCGGGAACCAAACCCAGGGCCTCCCATATGGTAAACGGGAGCCCTACTGATTGAGCCACAGCCACTTCCCGGTCAATATGTTTTTAATGATAATAACAGATAATCTGTCTTAAAATGGATAGGTATTCCTGGTTTCAATTTTTTAACTTCCCAGAGGGGTGATAGTCAATAGAGCATGTCTGGCTAAAAGCACTTTGATTTTAGAAGGACAGTTTGGGGAAATATGATGTTTCTGGGGATGACTGCCACATACAAGTTTGCCTTGACATGTCTAGAAAGCTATGACTCAGCCTCATCCTGTTGCTTCTTGTTTTTACCACTTCCTCTTAACCTAGAGTTCTCTTCCTGCCTTCTTACTTATACTTTGCATAGTTCTAGATTCCCAAAACCCTACTACTTTCCTTGCCAGAAAAAATTTCTTCTCCAGTTTATTAACACTTGGGAAGTAATCTAGCCTCTGTGTTTGGGCACCATGGAACTCATCCTCCATAGGTCTACTTTCTAAAAGATGAAATCTATATTAATAGAAAGAGATCTACATATACAAATTATATAGTGTCACATGCCAATTTTTGTTTTTATTTAGTCTTCTGTTTCGAAGAGTAGTTGTTTCATTTTTTTAATTGAATCCCTCCCACATGAGGCTGCTAAATAAATAAAATGTATTGAGGAGCCATGTATTTCACATGTATAATATGTAAAATGACAAAACCTTAGTTTTTATAGTGCTCTTGTTGGAAAACATTTTCACATATGCTATCTTTATAATTATAACTGTGATCACTTTTTAATATAAAAGTAAATGTAGAAAATCAGAGAAGCAAAATTTTAATAATTAAAAAGTGGGTGTAGCTCAGTGGTTGAATGCCTGCTTCGCATGTACAAGGTCCTGGATTCAATCCCCAGTACCTCCTAAAAAAAAAAGAAAAGAAAAAAAGAAAAATCTATAATCCCACCATCTCAAGGTAACACTATCAACCTCCTTATTTTTATGCTTTCATTCTTTTTTCTAAACCATATGTAGATATTTTTCTTTTTTAAAAGCGGTATCAGTTTGTACACACTATATAATTTGATATCTGCTTTTTTTCCATTCAGTAACCTATGTCATGAACATTTTTCCTGTCAGTAGGCCTTCTGCTCTACATCATGCCCTGCTTAACTCAGCTGATGCTTTCCAGGCACAAAGGAGTGCTGAATAGCTTCTAGAAGATCCCAACATGGTTTCCTCTTCCAAAATGTTTGGCTGAAAAATACCATCTGAGTGGTATACTAGTTGGTCACACTCATCTCAATGACAGTTTCTAAGGCAACACACCCCATAAGGTGAAACAGGAAGCTCCTTTCTGTTCAATCTGGGCAACTATGTCAGATTCAACGAGTTAGAAGACATCTGGGTCACTGTTTTTAGGAGTCAAATTGTGACCAAAAAAAACACTATAATAGATATGACCACTTGATTTAATTGATAGTTGTCCTCCATCTAAACACTATTGTTTTCTTTTAAAAAGCAACCTAAAGAAATGAAGTCCAGTGCTGGAAGCAAAGGAAATGAGGTAGGAAACAATCCTATAATATCTTATTTTTACAAAGCCCTTTTTTCCCTTATTACAAAATTAACTTGATAATTGCAGACAGTATGGGAATTTTTTTAAAAGAAGGAAATAAAAATTGAATATGTTAACACCCTCCAAAGAAAAATGACTACTAACATATTGGTACACATCCACTCCAGTCTATATATATACATGTACATATACATACATACACATAGGTACACACACATATATATATATACATATATATTATATACTTTAAAAATATATGATAAACATTGTTTTTAACCTGCTTTTTACACAAAGCAACGTATAGTGAACAGCTTTCCTTAACCTTAAACATTCTTGTAGAACATGATTTAAAATGGCTGCATTATATTCTTTTTTTTTTTTTAATGTGCCATATTTTCTTTAACCAATGCTCCATTACTGTAAAATATCTGAAAATCACTCATTTTAGGCTCAAAAATCATTATACACCATGTGAAAAATCACAGGTAAAAAATAACTCTATTACTTTATGGTATTGATTGCCCTGCTCTTGTGTTTAATGTTTCTGTTTCATAGGATTAATTAATTAAAAGAACAAACTAATACAGTCTGAGTGCCTACACTCAAGCCAGTAAGTGATAGGCTGTTTGAAGCCTGGATTGGAAGGGACCTTGGAGAGTATCTATTTAGTTGGCCTCAAAACCAGGTTGTATGCCTATACCCTACATACTTGGAATTTAAAATCCCAGGCTTGAGTCCATGCTCTGATAGTGATAGAAAATGTGATTCTTGACAAATGATCTGATGGAGAACTTCTGTAGTTTTCCCTCTAAGAGAGTGGGGTAATACTACTCAAGTCTCCCAGCTCAGACATGCTGCATATATAAGAACACCTACACGAAGCCATTATACAGCAGCAAGGCTTATTTCTGATATGGTTTGTATGACTCCAGTCTTCATAGTCACAGTTCCTCAGTGAAAGATTGTTTAGTTATTTGGAAGAAAAGCACTTTATAAATCCTATCAATCTATCACACCCCACAAAACCACAAAGATCTATCACAAAAGGTTTAACGGCTTTCCTACCATTTCCCCTCCAAGAATTCTTCATTCCCTTAATCTGTTTTAAAGATCATTTGCCAAATATCATCGCCTTTCTGGAAATGAACTAAGCCTTCTTCCTAGAGCAGAACCTCATCTTAGGGCAGAGTTCCAAGCAGGTCTTTGTGACCCAAGTCATCACACTGAAATTAAGGATATTCTAGTAAAACAAATAAGTAGGAGATATTTCTCCCATCCTATAGAAACCCAAAAAGGTTTTCTAAACTTACTAGTTGAAATATTAGCACTTTATAAATAAAATTCCATTTTACCAACTCACTGTAATTTTGACCAGAGTTGCAACATTTCATTCACCTGGACCTCCTTAAATATTCCTAAGTCTAAATAGACCAAGCACAGTTCTTCTGGCATTTTCTTAAGTAAAACAAATCAAATGGAATAAATGTAAATAGCTGAACCCTCAGTATATTGTCATCTTTGTGAATGTGAAGTCATAATCTTGATTTCCCTAGAGATTGAGATCCAAGTTAAATCATTAACCATAGAAAAATCAATCACTATTTTATTAATACTGTCTATTTTTATTTTTGGAATTTATTTCCTCTTATTTTCAGATTAATAGCAAAATCTTGTCCAAATCAGAATGATTTTATTTCTTTTATTTTATTTTTTTCAGATCTGCTAAATCAGGATCATTTTATAAATTAAGCTATTCTTTGAGCTCCCTCTGTTGACAGAATTTTAATATGACTCTTAGGTACATTTAAAAGAAGCGGCTGGCTGGATAGTTGAAAAATTAAAAAATACATGAAGTGTGGGCTCCAGATGATGAGCTGGCAAATCAAGGTCTCACCCATCAAGGAGGGGTGCCTAGAGAAAATCCAGGAAAGAATGGAGGAAGAAGTGGTGATAACATGGGCTTTATAACATCCAGGGTCCAGGGATTGGGGTAACTAAAATTTCAGGAAAACAGGAAGCGAGGACATTATACAGCCTCATCTTCAAAGAGTTGCCATTACTTATGGCAGAAATTCACAGCCAGATAAGAATTTATTTAACAAACCAACCCTTGTGTGGTGCTTAACTATATACCAGGCACTGTTCTAAGAGCTTCACTAATATTGATTTATGGAACTCTTGAGACCACACTAAGAAGTGGGTACTATTAGTGTTACACTTATTCCACAATTAGAGAAACTGAGGCACAGAGTGGTCAAACAATTTACTTAAGGTTACAGGACAGTAAGTAGTGGGGCCAAGATTCAAACTGTGGCAGTCTGGCTCCCATGTCCATGCTCTTGGCCACTATGTTATGCTGCCTCTCAGATAGCAAAGCCTTCCCTGAGGAGGCTGAGCTGACCAGTACTCCTTTTTAAAAGATTTTTTTACTTTTAAAGAAGCTTTAGATTACATAAATATTACATAAAATATAGGGAATTCCCATATAGCCGCACCCACTCCCCTTCCCACACTTTTCCCTATTAACTACATCTTTCACTGGTGTGGTACATTTGTTACAATTGATGAGCACATATTGAAGCTTTGATACTAACCATGGACTATAGTTTACATTATAGTTTACACTTTGCACCACACAATTTTATAGGTTTTAACAAAATGTATAATGACTCGTATCTGTCATTGCAATGTCATGCAGGACAATTCCAATGTCCACATAGTACACCATGTCACACCTATTCTTCCCTCTCTCTCCCCTCAGAACCTCTGGTGACCACTGCTTTTATATCAGTGATACAAGTTCTTCCATTGCTAGAATAATCATAAGTCTACTTAAGTCCATAGTTGCATTCCCCCCTTATGTTTGTTCCTTCCTCAATCTTGAGGATTTTGGGATGGTGATGCCCACTCTGTTGTTGATTGAGAGGGGGCTTAGATCTCCTGTGGCAGATGGATGGAACCGTATTGCTTGCAGTTATAGATACTCTCTGCTTTTGGGGGATTGGTATTGTCCATCATCATTCTTTTGTTAGTTGTCCCGGGCGAGTCCAATGAACTGGAGAGTAGGTGTTGCAACTCTTGCTGAGATTCCGGGCTCAATGAGCATACAAACAGACCAAAGATTTAAGTCTCTGGGACATATAGTTAAGGAGTAAAGTGCTAATTATAGTTTAAAGTAAAAGGGGCAGAAGAGTCATGTGTAGGGAAATTGTAAATGAGTCTGACTGTGTTACATTGGGGAGCACATATTCCAAAGTAAGACCCACTGACAGGACAGCACTCCTTTTTGCCCCCCTCCCACCCCTGTATTTCATCACACCTCTTCCCTTTGCCGGGATTCTTATAAGGTCTTTGTAAGTAATATCTTGTCCTTTCCTCTCTGCTCCAGCTCCTACTGTTATTAAGTTCTCATTTGCCTGCCATCTCAGGAATTATATATGTACCTCACAGCAGAGTTATTTAAAAGTTAAAGAATTGAAAATCATGGTTCCTCAGAAAATGTTGTTAACCTCTCCTTAATCTGCTGAGTTTCCTTTTTCGTTTCTGTTGAGCATCAGTGGGGCAGTGCAAATAACAATGGATTGGACAGTTTTTAAATGATCAAAAACATACCAAGATGTCATGAATGAGCAGTTTCCCAAAGTGGCTATTCCAAACCTCCTTAGAAATGCAACACTCTGTGGCTATTTGACTCTAAGATTATTCCAGAAGACATGATCTGTCAGGATGTAAAAGGGTTCCTGGCTGTTAGGGATGGGTGAAGGGAGGAAGTGGCCCTGGACCCCTGCTAGTCCCAGAAGGTCCAGAGAGAACACAGAGGTGCCTCTGGAGCCATCTCTGGATAGGGGTTGGTGGAAGGTAGAGCTCCATATCCCCAACCTCTGTTTCAATCAAGGCAGCTCTATTTTATGTATTTTACATATTGGAACACAAATGGGAAATTTACTTAAGGACGCATTCCAAAGTGAAAAAATACTTGAAAACCATTGGCTAAACAATCTCTAAGGCTCCTTTGGCTGGTTCTATTATCCTCAAAAGTGCAAGATAGGATAGAGTCTATAAAGTTTTTTAAAATGAATATTAAGAATTTGCTTTAGAATTTCACAACCCTCCTTGAGAAAATTGAATGAACATGATCACAAAGTCAAGGTTGGAAATTACTGCCTTTTTCTCAAATCTTTGTTCTTTCCTTGGAAGAGTCACAGTGAAGGAATGATTCCATCACCTAGCAAGTGGCCAAACTTTGGGGCCATCAGTCTTTGTTCTGTAAAGTAAACATTCCCAGGAAACAACTGTTTCCTGGAGGTCCTTATCTAGCAGGGAGCTGAATAGAGAATGATTATTGAAATGTGAAAATTGTTTGAATAGGGAAGCTTGAATTTCAGTCTCTTGAGTTTGCTCTTTTGTCAGTAGGCTTTAATTGATAAATAACTGTTTTAGCCACAGAGTGGGGTGTTAGGTAATTTTGTCTATGTGGTGGAAAGTCATGAAGCACAAAGAAGCTGTTAGTAAAGCTTGGATGACTTGAGTTTCAGTAAACAAAATAGTCAAACAGGTGTTCTTTAACAGATATACTGCTCATTCCCCAACTAGCCCAAGCCTTTTCATAGGAAGTTGAATTCCTTATGAACTAATTTAAGTAGTTGCAACACTTTTTCTTTTTTAAAGGAAGGTATTAGTACAAGAATAATACTGAAAACTTAGACTATAACATTATCTATACAAGTACCCTTATTTTATGGGCTGATCATAGTTGTAATATTACATATCTTTTTAATGATTCTGTGATTAAGGTCCATCTCATGTGAATGTACCATTTTTTCCCTCTTACCATTGTTTCCCAGCATCTAACCCAGTACCTCATACATGATATGTGCTCAATAAATATTCATAAAATGAATGATTTATTTTAATTCTTTTCTATATCACATAGCTTTCCATGTGCAACATTATCAAGGATTATGGCTTGTTAATAGACAAGAAATTTTATGAAAATCTCTCATATCTCAGTGATTTTTTTATCAAAGGTTTTCTTTCAAGCCTAAAAGCCATAATCATTCTAATATATTCTGGATTCCAGGCTGTCTTATGAGGCACTGAGCAGAGGAAACCCCAAAGAATATGGTGACATCTGGACCTTCCTGTCATTAGGTTGCACGTTTTTTTTTCCAAGTGGAGCCCTGGTCAAGTTGCTTGGCCAGTTTTCCAGTTTCCTAGCAGATTACTCAATGAGTGCTTTTCTTAGAAGTATAATGTAATTGATCTAGTTATAACATTCAGTACCATATAATATAAATATTATAAATATGGATATTTTAAACCCATAGTCATCTCAGATGATAAGAATGGATTTTCTTGTAGACATTAATGTTACATCTTTTTATGACATTTTCCCAATCTGTAGGGAATGGACCCTGGGAGTGTGAAATTGAATAGCGTCTCCGGCTTGGATGCACTGATAGAATAATGAAATAATTGATGGCCATGCAAGCTTTGAAAATAAATGATGCTTCCTTTTGTCAGTCATGTGTATTGCATGTCAGCTTCCTTGCTGGATTTCTTTCTAAATGTGCTTCACAATTCTGTCAGGAGTTTTAAATAAATATTAAAAATTAGTTTCCACTATAGTTTGAATCACTGAGAAACCCTTTTGCCATCCATATGCCAGTTCACAAAAATAATATCTAAAGTATGAAGTCTTTTTCCAAAGTTTGTAGACAACCCTGAGTGTCATTGCTCTATATGTGGAGTCCTGGTTTCTCACAGTTTTCAACTTGGATGAAAAGTTTGGATGGTGAGTGACAGGTGCCATAACTCAAAGATCGGAGGAAATTATTCATAACAAGATCATATCTTACATACATTTACTCACATAAATTATACCATAGAGGCTAGAATGGAGGAGGGATGGGACCTCATACTCAAAAAGGCTCCCTTTGGCCATCCTCCAACTGTGCTCCTTCCTACAAAGAAAGAAGTTTGTGGGTTCAGGGCAATGTGCTCACCCAGAGTTCAGGACCTCAGAATTTCCATCGTCAAAGACCCCAAGCCCACCTCCAGAGCCTGGGGGGGGTGCCTTTTCCCCACGTGTAGTCTCTCAAGCACAGATGGTACCATCAATGCAAACATCCAAGACACTAGGTCAGAGGCCAAGGGGCCACACGAAACAAGGTACACGAGGCCCCTCAAGAGGTGGAGGAGAGAGGGATGGGTTGTGGTTCAGGATCCAGCTCCCTCCTCTCCCCCTGCCCATGTTCCAGTGGAACTCTAAGGAGTTAAAACTTTGTCAGTTAGGTCATTTGAAGGCTTAATATGTCAAGGCAGGAGGATAGACCATATTTTAACAGTTTTTTAACTTGATTTATAATGTTTAAATATTTAGTCATATGGTATGTTGGACTCCATCTGTGTGCTTGCCTCAGGCCACACAAATGTTCAGCAGAGGCCTGAATCCAGCTGTCATTTACTCAGTGAGAACATGAAAGCACCCAGTAGAGAATGGGAAATGGAAATTGTGGATTCCTCAGGTGTTTTCAGTGCCTTGACTAGTATAAGCACCCCTTCCCAATAGAGCAGTGAGGTTTCTATTGTTTGAAAAAAGCATTTTTGTTCAACTTGGTGTCTAAACACAAGCAAACTATTTCGGCTTATGCACAACCAAAGAAGCAGCTATTTGATTCAGCACTGGGGTGGGGGGGGTGGGGAATGGGAACTGGCTGTTCGATGTGTTGTGGTACTGGGAGTACTTTTAGGTGTGAGCTAAGTGATTTTCAAGAGGGTATTTTCATTATATGTGACTTTCTACTAATCCTGGATTCTGCTCTAGTCAATCTAAACAAACTACTTGCAGGAAATGTAAGGTATCACAATGACCTAGCCCAAGGGAAAGAGGAGTTTTTAATTCTCTACTTCCTTCTCAGAACAGATCTTAAGATTAGCACACCACATTACTGATAAAGTCTTCCTCATGTAATTATTATTCATATTATCATATTAGAACTATTTTTATTATTTCAAAGTTAATACAAATGCATTCTGACTTATTAGCCCATATTCAATATTAGAGCTCCCTTTCTCCCAGAGCCCACCTTGCCACTGCTAAGTGCATCCCCATCCTGACTTTTCTAGTCTAGATTTACCTCTTCCATTCACTCATTCCCACAGGGATAGTTTTCATAAATTTGTTTAAGCTTTCTATATTACCTCCAAATTCTCCACATCTATTTTGAGACTGAATGCAGAGTGGATACACCACATTGAGTATAGTTGCCTCCCAAATTCTACCTGGGATCTTGTTAAAATGAAGAATTGGATTCAGTAGGCCTGGAATGAGGCCAGAGATTCCTTTTTCTAACAGGCTTTTAGTTGATGACAATGCTGTTGGTCCTGAGCCACACTCTGATTACCAAGGTGTTGCAAGATTTCATCAGGAAAAAACAGCAGTTCCTGTCCTAACTCCTTCCCATCCAAGTCCGACTTTCCAGAGGTGATCACTGATTTTTGTTTTATTTTTGTTTGTATGCAAAATAGTTTTCCAACCTTTCTTTTGTAATCTCCTTGCATCCCTGGGTCTAAGGTGAGTTTCTTGTAGACAGCATATAGATGGGTCATATTTCCTTATCCATTCTGCCAATCTATGTCTTTTGATTGGAGAGTTTAAACAATTAACATTGTGTAATTACTGTCAAGGCAGTAATTACATTAGCCATTTTTCTTTAGGTTTATATATGTCATATTCTGTTTTTATTTCTATTTTATCCTTTTAGTTACTCTCACTAATAATCTTCCTTTCTACACTCTCCTCCAACCCTCTCTTTCCTGTGTTTTTCCTTTCAACCTGCAGAACTCCCTTTAGTATTTCTTGAAGGGCAGGATTCTTGTTGACAGACTCTCTCAATTTCTGTTTATCTGTGACCATTTTGAACTTACCCTCAGTTTGAATGCCAGCTTTGCTGGATACAGAAACCTTGACTGGCAGGTTTTTTTCTTTTAGCACCTTAACTATGCTATACCATTGCTTTCTCGTCTCCATGGTTTCAGATGAGAAATCAGCACATAATCCTATCAAGCTTCTCTTATATGTGATGGATCTCTTTTCTCTTGCTGCTTTCAGAATTCTCCATCTTTAGCATTTGACAATTTGATAAGTATGTGTCTTGGGGTAGTCCTTTTAGGATTTATACTGTTTGGAGTATGCTGTGCTTCCTGGACATGTACTTCCATGCGCCTCATAAGAGTTGGAAGTTTTTCAGCCATTATTTCCTCCAACACTCCTTGTGCCCCCTTTCCCTTCTCTTCTCCCTCTGGGATGCCTGTAATCTGTATGTTTGTGTGCTTCATGTTGTCATCTAGTTCCCTGAGTCTCTGCTGAATTTTTTCCATTTTTTTTAAATCTATCTGTTCTACTATATTTGTGATTTCAGATGTTCTATCTTCATCATCACTAATTCTTTACTCTGCCTGTTCAAATCTGTTGTTATGTGCTTCAGCATATTTTTAACTACTTGTATTGTATCTTTCATCACCATCAGATCTGTTATCCTTTTATGTATGTTTATAATTTCTTCTGTATGTTCTCCCAGTATCTTAATATCCTTTATCTCTTCCTTAACTTCATTAAGGTGATTCATGATATTTGTTTGGACATCCCTGATTAGTTGTTCCACGTTCTGCATCTCCTCCTGCTTTTTAGTTTTTTCATTAGACTGTTTCTTAGTATGGCTTGTAATATTTTGCTGGTGTCTAAGCATCTGTTTATCTTGATGGGCTTATACAATTGGTTAGCTTCTTTTTCTACTCTGGCTTCCTTGTCTTCTGAGTCATTTAGGCACTTGATAGCTCACCATCTGCCTGTCTCTGCCCCCCTTTTCCTCAGGTCGGTTAGGCGGCTGACAGCTCACCTGTTTCCTCCCCCAGCTCCTTCTCACCCGGGCCTGTCAGCCCAGCCCCTCACTGACCCAGTTCCTTTCTCTCCCAGGGCGGGTGGGTGTGACAGCCCACGTGATCAGCTCTCACTCCCCTCTCCCTGGAACTCCTTCAGCACTGGCTGGCATCTCTCCTTTTCCCAAAACTGGCTGAGATCTGGTCGTCCCACCATTTCCTCTACCCCCCTTCCCTCTCCCCCTGAGCTGGCTGGGTACCAGTCCCCACACCTGTTTTCCCCACAGCTCTGCTACATCGAGACTCTGCTGGGCACCAAGATGCACCCCTACTCACCCAGTGGCTTTCCTCACTTTTGGAGCTGGCTGAGCACTGGTCTTCCAGCCAAATGACTTCCCTAGCTTCCCTCTCCCTCTGAGCCGGCTGAGTGCTGGCTTGCCTGCCCTATCTCCCACGGCTTCCCTTTCCCCCAGCCAACTGGGTCCCCCCTTTCTAGCTGCCCTCTCTGGTTGCCCTTACAGTCTCATGGCTTCCCTTCTGCCAGGTAAACCTGCCTACCTTTCCACAGTTTCTGGAGGAGGAGTGCAGCCTGCCATTCCCTGCTCCTCGCCATAGACTTTCACAGGATCTTTCTCTCTTCAGTGCACTATCCTCATGCTGCCCTTAGCTTGGCCTTTTATCCCAGAATGCAGAGCCTCTCTACTTCCTCTGGATTATCAGCTCCAGAGTAAATCTCTTGTCCCTTGCCAGGGTTGGGGAAGGTGGAGGTATCATTGCATGAACTGATCTTCGCATGGACTATCCCCCAAGACCTTTATGTACAGCCCTCTTGTACTTTCCAGCCTCAGAGCCATTCAGTGCTTCCAACCCCTGGATTCTGAGGCATGTGGGCCTCTTACTGCCACTCTTACCAACACTCCCCCACCTCTCTCTTGTGTTCTAAGATAGATTACAATTTACTTTATTAGAAAGTAAATAAAACACCAGCTGTTACTTTATTGGAGTGTCTGGCTATAGCAGAGGAAAATGCATGTATTTTACCTCCCATGTTTAACCAGAAGAAAATCTTGCTTTCTTTTAAACAAAATCATTTTTATACCAAGATTTGTTTCTGTTATATTTACACTTACATGACTTACTTTAAATGGTACTGTGTAAATCAAAAGAACTACTTTTCAAAAAGTGAAAATGGAAAAGAACAACTTGTCTAAATTTCAACTGACAAAAGTATGCTGGAATTTTAAAAGCCAGAAATTATCTTGTTTTTTGAGACATAAAATCATTCTGTTTGTGGAAATGAAGATTTCTCAAACTTTGTATGTAATCTAACTTTTAAAACAAAAAGAGGGAATGTTCAACGTATTAGTCAGATGCTGTAGAGAAGCAGAACAGACAGGATATATGTAGAGAGAGAGGGAGAGAGAGAGAGAGAGAGAGATTTATTAAAGGAATTGGCAATTCCGAATTCTGTAGGACAGGCTGCAAGCTAGAAACTTTGAAAAAGGTGATTCTGAAATCTGTCATGTCTAAACCTTATGGGGCCAGATACAAGCTGGAAACTCCAATGAAAGTGAAATTGTACTCCCCAGGAGAAGTTGGCTGGCTGAAGAGGCGAAAAGACTTTCTAACTTCTGAAATCCTCGGTTCTCACTTTAAGACCTCCAAATGATTGGATGAAGAAAGTCCCCTCATTGCTGAGGGCAATCAGCCATAGATGCAATCAACTGACGAAGGATCTAAATCGATCTACAAAATACCTTCACAATAACAATCAGTTGCTTGGCCAAACAACTGGAAAACATAACATAGCCAAGTTTACACATGAAATTAACCATCACATTCAATAATAGGATATGTTTTGGGGCATTGACTATAAGGGTTTATTCATTTTCATAGAAAGAGGCCTAATTGTAATAGATAATGAGTATGTATTTGTAAGATAACTATTTCTTTTTCCCTTAGGGCTCTCACATGGTGACCGAAGAGCTTCATTCCATAACTTTTGAGACACAGATCTGCCTCTATGGCCTGACAATAGATTTGGAGGTTGGTGTTTCAAAGAACATCTACTGTTTACTAATAACACAGCAAGCATTACTAAGTATTTGTAGATGATAGCTCACTCTTTGCTAGGCTTTATTACTTTCCCTATTCATTATTTTTGTTTTCATTTATAAAAGCAATATATCAAATGCTGGTTAAACAATAACATCTATGGCTATTATGAATTCAATATATATGTAATGTTGCCCAGGTTGCAATTTGTTTTTTTCTGGGATTTCCCAAGTCATGGATACTCACTGGAAAACCTAAAAAGAAAACTGTCCCTGAACTGTATCATGTAGTGATATCTTTTCAATTTATAAGTCCTGGATTATATTAGGGGGAGATAAATATATTAGAAGGATTTTTTTAATATAATGACAAAGACAAGTGATAGGAACATTAATAGTACATTGCTTTGATCCTTTTATAACCATTCAATTTGAAGAGGGAATAAAGAAACTTTTGGAATTAAATTGAACATGACTGACTGTGCGCTTCTTAAAGGCAGGACATCATGTCTCATTTGTTACTCTACCATCAGTGCCTAGAACAATGTCTGCTCAATATTTATTAGTTGATAATAAATAGTTAATGCTCAATATTCAAGCACAGTTGATGTTCAGTATTCTTTGAATAAAGCAACCAGTGAGTGCATGAATGAACAAACACTATCTTATGCACCCTGAATATGATCCTTTTTGTGAAGCATATTTTAGAGTACTTACTGACTTTGCTCTTTTATCTTACTGAATAAATATATTTATAAAAGCTTTCATAGGTTCCTTCCACATGTCTTTTTCCTAAACCTATGTTTCCATGACCTAGTAACTTGCTCAATTGGATATTTTACTGTCTACAGGAATCTAGATATTAGGAAGGGACTACCTTGATATTAGAAAGGGACTACCATAAATTGGATTAGTTTCTCAGGCTAGTCTGTGAAAGCCTGTTTATTCCAACAGCTAGGAAACTATAGCACCAAAGTACTAAATTGAATTCTGCAACAATGGACCAGAGGGTTTTATCTCTTGAACGCTCTGTGTTCCAAAATTCCTTATCTCTCCACCATCTGTATTAAAACCGCCATTTCCGGTACTGCTGACATTAATTAGATGTTAGATCATAATTTGAATATATTGATTCAGCAAAAATCTAAATTTAAAATTAGTTCTTTAATGTACCATTTAAAGAGGATAGTTGCCAAGTTAATTCAATCTCTAGTTGCATTTTAGGGCAGTATGTGACAAAGTATAAATATTTAAGCAATGTCAGAGAATATATTTTGGGGGAGTTGACCCAGACCAAGCACTCTGAAAGGATCCCTTTTTTTCTTTCTGTACACTGACCCATGCCAAGATGCTCAGGAAGTTCCAAGTGCCTTCACAATCATCTTAGTGAGCAAAGCATTGTGGATGTCAGGATTGGAGGAGTGGGGATGGCTTAAAATGGCCCTTTAGAGGAGAGGATCAAGTGCAAGATCAATGTAAGATGGGACTACTTGTAATAACTATGTTCATTTTTTTTTAAAACCAGACCAGTTCATTACCTGTGGTGTTGATTTCCAATGTCAGTCAGTTACCTAATGCTTGGGCATCCATAATTTGGTACAATATATCAACCAACGATTCTCAGGTAGAGTCTCTATTTCTGTTTTACCCCCTTTAATTCTTTTTCATCTGTTTTTGTGTCAACAAACCCCATCTGGGTCAAAAGAGCTGTTATTTATTTTGGCAAGTCTTTGTGGGTTGTTTTATTCCTGAATCTCAATGTTATATGATTCTTCTCTAAAGCCATATTTAAAGTAGTATGTTCTGATATACTTGACTCTGAGAGAGTTCTGGCTAGCAAAAGTGACATACAGATATTTTTTTTATTTTTGAGGGACTCGTCATCTCCCAATTATGTGCATCACAGACAATTCTAGGACCATACTATGGCTCTACTAACTAGGTACAAGGAGACTCCTTGTGCCAAAATTTGATATCTGACTGCTGAGTTTTCCTCCTTCCAAACTATTTCTGGCTTCTGGCTTCTCCACACAGGCTTATCTTCAAAGAAAGAGAATTGGTTTACAAATAAGTGACTAGAATATTCATCAAGCTTGCCTAACTTCTCTCTGACAGCACAAATTTCTAAGAATTGCTTATAGATTTAATTCATCCTAGATTCAAATTGGGTTTTAATGCCATCTGGTGGTTATTTGAGACACTGACCAAAAATTGGGCTCAAGTCTTAAAGCAAGCAGAGAATAATCTGCATTCTTAAAAGACAACCAGGAAAAGGGAGGGGCAAAAATGATGAGTCAAAAGTTGTTGCACTTCCCTTGCCCCCCTCACACACAAAAAAAACCTCAATGTTGTGCTGGAAACCACCAAAGTCTAAAGAAAATAGGTCAAATGTAAATAACAGCATTTCTTCTTACTTGAAAGTAAACACTCCCTTCAAAAGGAAGAATTCTTTTAATTTACTCCCCAGCAATGAGAAAAGCTCTAAGTGTTCTTTCTCTTGAATTCAGTGTTCATAATAAGGAAACACCATGGGAAGTGATTTAGTCCTATTCCTTCTCATTATCTGGTGTCCTAGCATCTGCAGAGAGGAAGGCTGCATAGAGAACTCTGTGACTCACTTCCTCTCACATTGTAGAGAGGAAAACAGAACTCACTAGAGAAGTGAGTCTCCTCATCTTTAAGGCCAAAAACAGCTAATACCCCTGAGAGTAAATGTCATTCCCCAGAAGGACCTACATATGTTCAGAGGTCTTCGCCCAACTTGAGGGCAAAAACGGGAAAAGTGGGTACTTCTCTGTCCTCCAGGTTTATAGCATAGTGCTGTACATTGGCTCTCCTCAGCATCCTTCGTCTGAAAGAAAGCCACCAAAATGTTCACTTCTAGCCATCACTTAAGGTACCAGATTCTACTCTGCTCCAGGATGAGAAGTCTTGATATATAAACCACATAGAGCACTAATTACAGAGCCCAGCTTAACAACAAAAGTCTGGTTTGTCATCTTAATTCTAACCAGCTTCAGAATCTAAGCTCCTTGTCCTTGATTATAGTCTATGCTTTCTGTTCATTTATCTGGACATAATTCTCAAGTTCAAGAAAACTGCTTCCCTAGAAATTCTTTCTCTCCCTTCCTCCCTTTCCTCCCTCCACTCCTTATTGGATGTTGTGCCTTTTTTTTGTTCCCACCTTCTGAAATCTCTTGAGTGGTTCCCATTTGGCTGCCCAACCAAGGTCAAGTTCACCAGTGGCCTTCTCCAAGCACTGCTTTAGTGTCTCAATTTTTCTCCATTTCATTTTTTTTTAAAGATTTTATTTATTTATTTATTTATTTCTGCCCCCGTCCCTTCATTGTTTTGCGCTCGCTGTCTGCTCTCTGTGTGTTCTTTTGTGTCTGCTTGTCTTCTCTTTAGGCAGCACCAGGAAACGGTCCTGGGACCTTCCGGAGTGGGAGAGAAGGGCTCTATCTCTTGCACTACCTCAGCTCCCTGGTCTGCTGCGTCTCATTGTCTCTCCTCTGTCTCTCTCTTTGTTGCGTCATCTTGCTGTGCCAGCTCCCCACATGGGCCAGCACTCCATACGGGTCAGCACTCCTGCGTGGGCCAGCTCTCCTGTATAGGACAGCATTCCGCGTGGGCCAGCATTCTGTGTATGCCAGCTTGCCTTTCAGCAGGAGGCCCTGGGAATCGAACCCTGGACCTCCTATATGGTAGATGGGAGCCCAATTGCTTGAACCACATCTGTGTCCCCCATTTCATTTTCTTAGAACAGTTTGCTTAGAACACCTATCTGCTTTCCAGCCATCTGGGACCAAGTCTTCTGTTCCATTATTGTTGACCCAGTTTCTGGTACAAACAACTTTGTTTGCAGTTGATCATACAGAAGGTATCTCTTGTCTAGAGCTAAAAAAAAAAAAAAAAAAAAAAAAAGACTGCTATACTACTCATAAAACAAGAAGCCAAGGTTAATCATAAATGTATGTTACAGAGCCACTTTCCTTAGCCTGGGACTTAACTGTTTCTTGCACTTTGAGATGTTTTATCTAATCAAGGAATAACTTGTGCCAAGTCATGATAAACCATTAAAAAACATGATATAGGTGTTGTTGTTGTTGTTGTTGTTGTTGTTTTTTAAGAATATTATTTTAGAAAAGAGTATCTGTCCAATAATGTATTGGTCAGTGTTAAGTTCTTAAATGAGTTGATTGACAGTCAGTAATTCAGCGGAAGCTAAACAAAAAGTGCCGAATGATTCTTTCAGGGATAAAATGGAGACTGCATTAAATTAGACTGAAGGAACAAGGAACCCTTTAAAGTGACAAAATCAGTCTTTAAAAGCACAATAGAAGTGAGACTATTGTCAACTTAGGTTAGCCAAAAGTGTTTAAATCAGGAGTCCGATATATTAAATTATTTTTTTTTATATTAACAAATTAACATCACAACTCTATTTCAGAACTTGGTTTTCTTTAATAATCCTCCATCTGCCACTTTGAGTCAACTTCTAGAAGTGATGAGCTGGCAGTTTTCATCATATGTCGGTCGTGGCCTTAATTCAGACCAACTCAATATGCTGGCAGAGAAGCTTACAGGTGAGAGCTGGTAGATATGGAAGACTTGCCTCTGTTTTTGGTACACGAATATTTTAAAGAACCAGAATGATATTAGTCCTATTAATAATGTTGGTGGCAATTTATTGAGTGCCTACTATATTGCTAGACACAGGACTAAGTGCTATATTATTTCTAATTCTCACAAAAGTTCTTCAAGGCAGACATTATCCTGCCCATCTAGACAAGAATACTGAGGCTTGGAGATGGTTGAGTGACTTGCCATGGCTGCATGGCCAATAAATATCAGAGCCAAGGCATGAGCCCAGATCTATTCAATTCTAAAGCCCCTTCTTTTCCATTCCACACTCCAGTCTTGAGGGTGTCCTTATGTCATTTCCACTGAGTGTGATATGAAACTTTTAGTGGTATCTTGATCTTTCATATTAATATTGCAGTTGACACTAACCAACTGGAAAATAGCTGATTCCTTCACCAGATCCAGGAAATTTAGTAGTAATTAAAAATCATCCAGGTGATACTTATTTTTGCATATCAAGAAAGTTTCAGGTTTGACCAAGATTTCTAAACTTTGCAAAATAGAGCCATTGGTATTGCATGTACTGACTCTAGTCTAAGCTTTTTGTAAAAAAAAAAATTTAAGAGATAATCATATTGACAGATCTAGGATGAACACATTTAGCACCAAAATAGATCTAAAATTGGGTCTGTATGCATTTCTGGTTAAATTAGGGCCAAAAATGCATTTGAGCAGCAGAGTGGAATTGTGTGTGATTTGTTTAATTTTTGACTTACATGTGATACTAAGGTGCTACTTGGACCTACTATCTGATCAATAGATAATACATAGTACAGAGAGCAGCCACATCCTTTCAGATCTTTACTGAATTTTCCTTACAATGAGTGTAATTTCCTTAAGAATTTATTTAAATAGAAACTCCTATATCCTTTCACTGCCCTGTATCAAAACAGTTAATGGCTCCCTCTTATCTACTAGAGCTCTAGTCCATTCTTTCCATCTTAATACTCAAGACTCCTATAATCTGGTTACACCTAATTTATACAAATTTATTTTATAATATTTATTCACCAACATTAGGCTGCTCTTACTGTCTCCTATATAAGTCATGTTCATGTCCACCATGCTTTGTCCTATATATTTTGCTTCCTGAGGTGCTCCCCTCTCTCTCCTCTGACCATTTATATCTTACCCAGTCATGAAGGCCTGGTCCTAGGGACCCACCCCTCTTCCTAAAGCTATCTTTATCTCTTCCATTGAAAAGGATTCTTTGCTCCATCATAAATTTTTTAAGACCAAGGATGACATCTTAATTTTTATTGTACCTGGCACTAAGTACACTGAAAAACCCAAAGCAGATGTTTAAGAAATGCTTGAAGGAGGGGATAAAATGTCTAAATTGTGCACAAAGTTGGAGTCTGATTGTTTAATAAAAATCTCGTTCTTTTATTTCAGTCCAAGCTAGCTATGGTGATGGTCACCTCACTTGGGCCAAGTTCTGCAAGGTAAAAATGAGGGAGCAAGGGGGACATCATTCAAATACTTTTTTTTTTTTTTTTTTTTTTTAAGATAGTGCTCCTTTCTAAGCCTTCATATCATAATCTGGGGTTTTGAAGATTTTCGTGGATAAGAATATTTCAAAAAGAAACTTAAATACTTGTCCTTTTTAAAGGAAATATTTCATTGAAAGTGGAACCTGAATAATTATGTCACCACTACTGCTGAAATAATCATTGTCCTAACTTGTATATTTTAATAGGAACACTTACCTGGCAAATCATTTACCTTTTGGATATGGCTTGAAGCAATATTGGATCTAATTAAAAAACACATTCTTCCCCTTTGGATTGATGGGTGAGTTTCAGGCTATATTTTCCATATGAGTAAATTAGGTTCTTAACTTTCTGATGTTGGTGGGTTTCTTTCCTTTCTTTTTCTTTTCTTTCTAAGCATGTTTAGTGTCATAGGAAAAAAATAGTTGCCATTTCTTACATCCTTCCTAGTGTATTGATATTTACATTAGTCAATGTAAGAGTACTTCAGATATTATTGACATTTGACCATACTAAAACATAGTTTTGGTTTGTTCATTGTGAATGAAATAAATGAAAATGCAATAAACAATCTTTGATCAGGTAAAACTGTGCATTGTTTCATTTTTAGGTATATCATGGGCTTTGTTAGCAAAGAGAAGGAACGGCTCTTGCTAAAGGATAAAATGCCTGGAACCTTTTTATTAAGATTCAGTGAAAGTCACCTTGGAGGAATAACTTTCACCTGGGTGGACCATTCTGAAAATGGTATATGCTCACTATGGGTTATTCACATGAATTTAGTATCTTGAGTTTGGTTATTGGGATTTGAGTTTTTGAAGGTATGCAGTGTGTTCTGGTTTTTATGTGTTCAGTGATATGAATATTGGTTGTTGCAGTTGTCCCAGAATAGGGTACCCACGACTTTATAACAGCCCGTATGGGTGTCCCCTACCATATGCACAGCCTGTGCTGCCCAGGCTGCAGAAAGCCTGGCATTGTTTAATAACTAGTGGCATGAAGAGAATGTGGACAGGAAGAATGGTCACAAAGAACGCCTGCAGGAATGTGGATATTCCCCTGCTTTCTGTTGTTCCAGGAGAAGTGAGATTCCACTCCGTAGAACCCTACAATAAAGGCCGGTTGTCTGCTCTGCCATTTGCAGACATCCTTCGAGACTACAAAGTTATTATGGCTGAAAACATCCCTGAAAACCCCCTGAAGTACCTATATCCTGACATTCCCAAAGACAAAGCCTTCGGTAAACACTACAGCTCCCAGCCATGTGAAGGTTAGAGTCTTCCTGTTTACTTTTTTCTTAACATTTTGGAAAATAACCTCTTATTGGAGCAAAGTAAACGAAGGGCCTCTTTTTATGTTTGCTTTGATTTTTAAAAGTTCTAAGGGACATGTGGAGGTCAAAGCCATACAAATGAAGGAGTATATCAGCATTTCTTGAAAAAGGACTCCCGGGCATGTCTAAAAACTAGCAAAGTAGAAATCAGCAGTTGTAACCAGACTTCACAATGGATATGGGGGCTCTCTCAGCCACTTGTAGAGTTCACTTCTCTCCTTTGTAAAATAGGAGTGGTGCTAACTTCACTTATATGACTAGGGGAGAGGATAATAAAAAGGAGCTAATGATTAGAACACTTTTTTGGGGGTTGGGGAACACTTTTAAAAGTAAGGCAAGTATATTTTTTTGCAAAGGAAGTCCAGGGTTTAAAAGTTTTGTTTTTTACCTTATTGTAGTTTCAGAACTCAGGGAAAGGACATGGGAGTGAGGGAGGCAATGATCTGTGCTTCATTCCTACTTCCTAGCCTACCAGTAAAAAATACTGATATGCCTGTCTTTCCTGGCTGTATTCGCAGGCCCTGGAACAGTGCCTGGCCAAAACAGGCATTCAGTTAATAGTTGTTGAACACACGAAAGAAAGTTCATGTCATAGCTATATAATTTTAATGTAAGTCCACCATTCTGTTTCCTTAATGAAAGTCTATAAAAGATCCTCATCCATAGCAACTAAATCTACAAACACCATCTTGTGGAATATTCTACAGTTGTCACTCACAGATAGTGACTTGACTCCCACCCTACTTCATTCCCTCTGAAACAGAAACGCAAAAAACAAACAAAAAGAACTGTGGCTTTTAAATGACTCTCTACCTCTGATTGAATGAAATACCAAACACCAGTGCAATAAATTATAGTTGGAAAATTGGGCCAAGCACCAGTTCAACATGGTTGATAGAGATTGGGGACAGTTTCCAAAATGAATACCATCTCTACTACGGAACAATGATATATTTAGTAATTTTGTTTGATGTCTGTTCTTCAAAACTTCATGCAATTACAAGGTTATGACAGGTGTAAGTTTTAACAAAAAGTGCTGAGTTACTATAAATCCTCCTAATATATGAATAAATCAGTCCTTTAATGAAACTTAAATGCAAAATAGAAGACAGGTAATATAGTTACTTCTCAATTTTTCTCACATACCTTAGAGACATTAATAGGCAAAGAAGTCAGATTAGGCCTGCCAAGACATTTACATTTCATTCTTCATATTTTATGCTAATTTAGAACACTGTTGCATATATTCAACAAAAAATTTTTGTGAATCCCTAAACAACTATATTATTTCTCCTCTTAACATTGCTTATATTTTTCTAGGCATTTTTTCCTAACTTTTCCAATAATGTTAACATTTTTCACAATATTGTGCCTTGCTTTTCCAGTTTCAAGACCAACAGAAAGAGGAGACAAAGGTTATGTTCCTTCTGTTTTTATCCCCATCTCAACAATGTGAGTAATCTTAGTCTCTGTAAAATATTTATTTTTGAATTTACAACAACAAAAATAACTTTCCTGTGGGAAATTTGAGGGTAAAGCAGAGTACCTGTAGCTGAGAACAAAGCAATTTAATGTTCTTTGTCCCACTTCCTTTAACACTAATCCTCAGGGGCACACTGACTGCAGTCTATCAGGGCTAGATTTATAAAGCTGCCTTTTGTATGCCGTATATTAGATAGCAGGTTGAATACTCTGATATCAAATGATGAATTAGGTTTATCAGGGTCACAATAAATGAGCCCTAGGAATGAGTTCCTGACCCATTAAGTCACTGTGTGCTATTATTGTTTAATCCTTTTCAATATTTACTTTGTTATCTCTTTAAGCCGAAGTGATTCAACCGAACCACATTCTCCATCAGACCTTCTGCCCATGTCTCCGGGTGTTTATGCAGTGCTGAGAGAAAACCTGAGTCCTACAACAATTGAAACTGCAGTATGTTTCCTTCCCCCCCCCCCCTCCATTGCTGGTCAATGACATTTCCAATGAAGCAAAGGTCATGTGTGAATTGAAGGGACTTAAATTCTGCTTGGGCAAAGGGAAAACAGATTTTTTGGAACAAATTCATGAGCATAACACAGAGGGTGGGGCTCTGTACAGTCTTGTGTGTTGCTGGTATGGGCCTTCACTTACTTAAACTGCTTTGTTTTTTCTATAAAAAACCATCAAAGGGCAAAATGTTCCTATACCCCACTCAAGCATACATCATCCCTAACTCCACCATTTACCCCACCATTCCCAGCACTCTAGCAGACAACACAGGTCTCAGTTTGACAAGCTGCTATGACAAATACCACACAATGGGTTAGCTTAAACAATGGAAATTCATTGGCTTATGGTTTTGAGGCTAGAAGGCTTCTTTCTTCCTGGGGTTGGTAGGGTTCTGGCTAGCCAACAATCCTTGGGGTCCCTGGCTTTCCCATCATATGATCTCTTTGCTTTTCCAGTCCCTGTTGATTTCTGGCTTCTCCCTGTGGTCTTCTCTGATCTACTTTCCAGTTTCTTTCTCTTTTAAAGGCCTCCAATAATCCAGATCAAGACCTAAGCTCATTCAGTTGAGTCACACCTTAATTTAAAAGAACATCTTCAAGAGATCCTAGTTGCAATGGGTTCATGCCCACAGGAATGTGGATTAAGATTAAGAACACATCTAAATAGGAGTACATAATACATTCTACCATAACACATATTAATCAGTATGAGCCTAGCTTAATATATATTTTAGCAGTTCAAGCACCCCCAAAAATCTAGTTTTTCCTAATTGTCACTTGCATTATTAGTCCCTGGAACCTCTTCAAGTAGTATATGAATGAGTATACTCATTCATTAGCATTTCTGAGAACTGGGTCACAATTTTAAATGTGATAATCTTATTCAGGATGCATTGTATTTGTTCTTATTCCCCATTACTGTCAAGATGTTCAAACCGCTATTTTATATTAAGATGACTTATGCTTGAACATATATCAGAATAATAGAATATGAGTGGGACCCTGAGCACCAAGAGATTTGTATCTGGCTATAGTCAAGTGGGTTTTAAAAATTCAGGGATGGAAAATCCACCCTCTCCTTTGATAGCTATTAAGCTACTGTCAAGTTATTTATGTCTAATTGAACTTTTAATACATTTGGCACCCATTCCCTTGTTGCATTTTGGATGGGATGAGTAGGCCTTCTTCTTAAAACAGTTTCCATCTACTTGAAAGATACCTCTTATTTTGGACTAGTTGGACCCAATTACTTTTGTGAATACTTAGAGTTAATTGATGGAAAGATTATGGAGTACTTAGTAGACAAGAGGAAGATTATTGACCTATGAAATGATGGTTTATTTGCAAAACAATAGTTTCCTCAAGAGATCATTTTCATTTTTCAATTTTAGATGAAGTCTCCATATTCTGCTGAATGACAGGATGAACACTGACACCCAAAAGAAGGACACAAATAAAAAAATTAAAGACTGATCTTTGCCAATAATTAAATCTGATTTCTTCAGCTTTGTAAATACCAGTTACCAGCAAATGGTTGAAGCCTGAAGTTCACCTCTCACTAACATGACCCCCCCAATTGGGAGCTTCATGACTGGAATGCTAAAAACCAAAGCTTCAGATAAATGTTTGAGAGAAGGCAACTTTAAGAAACCAGTGTTAATATCAATATAACTATCCATAGGAGGCTCATTTGAACATGTTTGTTTCATATCTAATTTTATTTCTCAAGTATTTATTATGATTTTGGTTTCTGGAAGGTATAAATATTAAGACTTCAGGATGGGTCAGGAGTAACAAAGTCACACCTTCATTATTCACAAACCAGCAGGAAGGCCTGAGGGAAAAGGCGAACAAGTCAGTGTCCTGAGTTCTAGCAGGTAAAGTTTATCACATTAGATCCAAGGTAGAAGTAATGATAGGGTGGCAACAGCAGCAAATCCCAGAGTGTCCAGGGGTGTGTTTAGAAGCCTCCTGATTGCCAGTTCAACACTGCCCCAACCAAACACCATGGGGCTCATAGCTTCTGATGCCATCACCAGGGTCACCTTTCATATTAGGGTAGAGGAATCCAGAGTCATTCTTTGGTGCTATCTTAGGCAAATACACTATTATGGGCATTGAAAGAAGATGCATGTGTAAAAATCTCATGGAAATGAGTTCTAGGAGGAGAATAACTATGGCCTTAAGTGAATGATTTTACCCCTCAGTCATTTATTCTTCATCTGTAGAAGGGGTTGAACAAGGAAGGCTCTCTGTTCTGTTGCTACTCTAATAGTCTCTGATCCCATGAATCCAACCTGAGCTTAAAGAGAGGGGTTTAAGATGAGAAGTATCACCCCTTCAGAGTTCTCTGGTGAGGAGGGAGGGGTAGGCTGTTTACTGGATAGCAATGTATGTATATGAGCTGCAGGTATTTTGATCTTTCCTCATCTTACCACTGACCAGTGGCTCCCCTTAGTAATTGTGTGGGACCCCTCAGTGCCCAAGACCTGGGGAACTCTGTCTGCCAGATCCTAGGGAAATTGCAAGGCATCTCCTGTGACCAGCTACATGAAAAACCTGAGGCTGGTTTCCAAGGTGAGCACTGACTGTGGCTTTTTCTCTTACTTTTTCTACCCATCTACTGTCCCACAGGTAAGCCACAGGCTGAAGCTAATGTTTGATGAAAAAGAGTTCAAAGGAAAAAAATGTTTAAAAAATATAAAAATCTCACCTTTAAATTTCATCTTATCAATCTCATCCTTTATACCCACCTACCTGTGCCCAGCTGGATCCTAGGTTTTTCCTATAGTAGCCAACTCTCCACTTGCCCCAGGACCATTTCCCTTATTCCTGTACAAACACTTGACAGTACTCTTAGGGTGAAGGTGTCTGTTCATGGATCACATGGAAAACTCGTGGAAGATTCTCTCAGCCTTTACTTCCCTCCACAAGCCCAGTGTTCTGAAATTTGCTCAAGGCAAAAATATCAATTGGCAGCAGAATTAGAGGAAATAATTTAAAACTGGGCATGATTTTTATAGTTGTATCTTTAAAGAGGTAATTACCTACCCGGAAGTACTCTTAAACAATTGGATTTCAATACCAAAGAAGGTTGCAAAAGCTTTTCCCCTGGAATTTATTAAAAGTAGGTTGGACTCTTACCTATTCAGCTGAAGTTTTAAAAGCTTGTCAGTAGAGAACCTAGTAGCAGAACATCAAGATTTCATATGTGATCACAGCCATCATTGTTATTTGGAGGCAGATAATGCAGGGATGTCTGTGGTTTGCTCTTTATAATAGAGGCAGAGGCCAAATCATGAGAGTTCGGTAAGTGGATATTTTTATTGAAATTCAGAAAATAGAAATCAAGTTCCTGACCCAGTGTAAAGAGTTATTTACGAGAGTGTGAGTCTTGTACTCCAGAAGTCCTCTCTGTGTGTTAATGGAACTTCGTGGGGGTTTCCTGGGAATACCTGTCTAGTCCTGGATAATGTGTGCCACATGAGATGGAAATGCAATGGGAAGGAAATTTAGACCACATTTCAACCAAATCCTACACCAGAATATTTTTTCTGCCAATTTATCAGATAATAAGCAACAATTAATGGAAATAAAATGTAGAGCATATATATTTTTTAATTAACCACATTTTACTTTTCCCCTCACACATCCCAGGCCAATCATAGATCCCTTTTCAAAGCAAAATATTTGAAAAATATGTGAATCTCTTGCTTTAAATTAGCTGATGGCAGACTCCACAGGCAACCTGGGGGCATGATGTGATTTTCCTGGAATTCATTTATTGACCAAAACATCAAGTTTATTTTTAAATTTATAAAATACATGACTTCTGAAAAATAAATAAAAATATTCTGATCCATTTAGAGTGTGCTGTAAAATGTCTTTTTTTAAACCAGTTTTTAAATATATTTATTCACAAATCAGTATAATATTGGTCAATTTGAATGCCATATATGTGATAAAACAGATAATGAAAAGTATATTTATAATGAAACCATTATTTTATATAACTGAATCATCTGATATGTGACCTCCTAGAATAATTTAATGTATCCAACTCTACCCTCTGAATGGACCAATTTTATGATTCTCCCAGAAAAGTTTGAGTTGGGTTTGGTTACTTGGGCTTCTTTTTGTGATCCAAGGCTTCAGAGAAAATATCTGGAAGTCAGTAATTGGAACCAGACCACCCCAGGATTGAGAAGAGAGGACAGGGAAAAGGACACTATGGATGATGCCCTACAGTCTCAATTGCTGTGCCAAACACATGATTTCAGAGCATTCAGGCATCTCATGATCAAGTCTGGCACCATATATATATTCTATCCATCTCAAATATCCACAGTTGCTATACTTTGCAAGATTTTGAGGTAGGGCACACAGTGAGGGAGGGAAGAATCAGTCCCAACAATTATATTAGCATTTCTAAATTTTCAGTACCAAGGATTAATTTCTAAAATGCAAGTTTATAGGCAGAAGCAACCCAGCTAGGCATTAATTTAAATGCATGTGCAATACCGCCAGGGAGCTGTTGTGCTTACAAAACTGAATAAATTTTATCACTAATTTTAAAATAGTTCATTCTTTTGTTGGGTATGCAAGTGAGGAATGGAGAAAGTGGTACATTTGCTAAGGATTTCAATGCTTCCAAAAGATATGGACTAGAGAACTTTATTAGGCACCTAAGGGGTTGTTCCATTTCAGCCAAGATGCTCCATTTAATTCACTTTTTAACTTCATTTCAAGCTTATATTGTGCAAATTCTAGTCTTGGCTCAGGATAGTCTCCAAAAGTTTCTTGTGTCATTCTTTGGACTCTTTCAATTTTGTTTTCATGAATGATCCTTGAATCCATATTTATAGCTAGCCCAAGGCTTCTTTCCTGTAGAGGTGTAGCAGAGTTGTGAGTTTCAAAGTCCTGATTATACTGTTAAAAACAATAACCTTAACAGAGTGCAGATATCAGCTTCTGAGGTCTATTTTCACAATGTGATATTTGCTAGCAGTTGTCAATGCCTGGCCCAGCAGGGGTATATTGCTCTTTACTTTGGAGAAAGAAGTGAAAGCTTATGGTGTTTGGGGGTAATACATCAGATAAGTTGCTTTGTACTAGTTTTGTTTTGTTTAATGGGATCCCCTTGCAATTCGAATCCACACTGTATTCTCCTCAGCTTCTCTAGTTGACCATCACATTTTTCAATGCTCTGAAGAATTTTCGTAAATGAACTTTTAAATTGTTCCATATCAGAAAGGTCAATGTCTTCACCTGTTCCTTTACTCATCTGAAAAACATCCCAAATTTTCTGGTGCCCATGAGCCCTAGTATAAATGATGCTAGAAGGGCTGCCTCTTTGAGAGTTGCATGCTTCTCTGCAAAAAGCAGAATCATGTCCTGAACCAGAAGCTCCTTTCTCTGTCAGAAGTTTATGGTCTACAGTTGATTTTCAGACAAAAAATTCAACGCTTTTAGGATTGTTGTCATTTCAGTCATGGTGATTTTAAAGATGGTCCTCTTGATAAACTCGGCAACAGTATCATCCATCTCTTTGGCAGCTGTTCCCGCTCAGGGTGACTTCAAAGCCCAAAATGTGTCTTTTTTAATGTAAACAATCACTTTGGCCAATTGTACTGAATATCAATGCCCTTATTCATGTGGAATAAATGCTGAAAGATTTGAGTGAATTTACTCAAAGTCTAAGGTAGCAAGGAAATCCCCAGAGGACCATAAAGACTAAACATCTGACAAAAAATACGGGATTCCTCTTTACCTCACATGCATCAGGAGGCCATGCACCCACTGCCATAGAAGGATTAGGGTCAAGCCTTCTTAACACTGCTCCAGCAGCAGATAATTGTACAATGCAGACAGAGCAAACCAGCCTTGGTACACACATGCTGCAGTTTCTGACAGTGTAGAGAAGATTTTCTTTCCCAACTTGACCATGAGCATTTACGATGTGATTATATATTTTAAAGTCAGGCTTATTGAAGTATAATTTATATACAGTAAAATTCATCCTTTTTAGATGTATCTGTTTATGAATCCTGATAAACCCACACAGTTGTTTAATCACCACTACAAGACATAGAGCATTTCTATCAGAGTCCTCTCCAAGACACTCTATAAACATGGTGAAGGACATTCTCTGCAACATCCTTACAGTAAATACAACTAATTCCACAAGGCTACTTAGGTAGATGGCTCAATTTAAAATCAGATCAAGTCACTCCCTGCTTAAAATCTTTGAATGGCTCATGATGCACTGGATTAGGGGATTTTACCTGGAATATATGGACAGAATTCAGGGTGTTAAAGAATTTGGATAGCAAAGTTAGTGTTATTTCCATTAACTTCTAACTGGAATTTAGAATTTTCTTCCACTATAAATCATAGCAACAAACAATGCAAACCAACTGAAACTACATTTATATCACATTGCTGTTGCCATTATCTCAAAATATTGTTTATGCTTAGCACAATTTTTGACCTACTGCTAGCTTTGTCATTTAATGACATGAATAAAGAAGCACCCATTATTATAGCAGTCATTTTTAATATTTTGATATCTGTATTTCAATGGAATTGGTTTTCTGTTTAGTATGTATTTCATTCAACTAAAACCATTATTCTGAGGAATCCATAGGTTCATCAGACCACCAGAGGATTCTGTGACACAAAATAGTTAAGGTTCCCAGCTCTAGATAAAGACCATAATTCTCAACAACTCTTTCCAAAATCATAAATTCTTTAGTCCCTTCTTACTCTTCAGCTCATTTCTTATCAGTTCTCCCCAATGGCTTCTTATTCTCCAAAACATACGCAAGATTGAATTACTTTCAGTTTCTCTAATGACCTATGCCCTTTCTTGCCTCCCTCTGTCATATCCTATCAATTCTCCAGTCCATCCCATCTACCCCCACCTGGATAACTTTCACACAACCTCCAACCACCGCCGCCTTCCTCCCCCCCATTCTGACACACACACACACAGGTCATGCTTCCTCTGAGCATCTTCGAGAGCCCCAGCAAAGTGTTTATCACCCGTCTTGTAATTGTATATCATCTGTCTTCCTCATCTGGCTCTAAGCAAGCCCTCTATGTACAAGGACCAAAATGGCCTTGTTTACAGTTATATCCATAGAGTCTAGCATAATATTTGTTCATGATTTTGTGTTTGAACACAGAGGACTGTGAATAGTTCCTTCCCTTCCTTTGTTCCTAGATCTGCCTGCAAGACTAAGCAAGAATTTCCTTTATAATGCCTTCAAAATCTCAACTTATGCAACAGTCCCCAATATTATATTTCTATCCAATTGGTCAAAGTAAGCTGGCTTGTGGACACACAACAAAGAACAACCCTTTACTTCACCTTATCACCCTTAACTTCCAAGCTCTATAGAAATACTCTAGAATTACACTAACTTCCATTTGGTTTAGGTATTTCCTCATGTTCAGACATACCAGACATCTGCCTACTCACAGATGAGCCAAGTGTTCCTGAAATTTCTCTTTAATACCTTTTTGATTTAACTCAGGGCCATTACTACTTCATCCTGGAAAAAGTCCCATGCAGCACTCTGTTACATTAGTCTTGACAGTCATCCATTTAGATGGCTCACAAACTGTTGTGGATGGAAAGAACCCTAGAGTTCAGACAAGACATTCTAAAGCAGGGAAAATTATGTAGGGAAATTTTGCAAAATACGCCTGCTCTTTATTCTCCTCCACCTCAATGCTAGTTCAAAAGGTCTAGGGTTGGTGCTGAGGTCTTAGTGGTTGAATAACCTGTGATTTCTGATTCCATTGTTGGTCAGTGATGTTCATTTATTCATCCAAAAATATTTTGAGGCCTACTCTGTACTGGCATTGCCTTTTCTCAATCAGGGCTCTTCATTTAATCCACAGAACACAGAAAGTGATTTGTTTGACTATTTTCTTAATTTCCCAAAGATTGTACATTCTGGACATTTAGGAGAAAAGGTAATTCATGACATACATAGATGCCTTGGGACATTTGCTTTAATTCTCATGGAATCCCTGAAGAAAAAGTTTGTATCAGCACAAGACCCCTCCTGTGGAGAACTTATACCCTGATGATGAGAGATAAAAACAAATGATCAATAGAAACGAAGTGGTGATCAGTGAAGGTTTCTCTGAGGCGGTGACATTTGAGCTGGGACCTAAAGAATGAGAAGGAACCAGCCCATGAAAAGAGTCAAGGGAACAGCATTTCAAGAGAAAAGTATATCAGAAGGACTGAGACAGGTAAAAGCTTGGGGCACTTGCGGACCAGAAGGGAACCAAGCACCTGAGGGGACCTGGTGAAGTATGGGGAGAGTGAGGTAAGGAAGGTAAGAGAGGTAGGCAAGATCAAATCATGTAGGGCTTTATGGAGAAAGCTGAGGTCTCGATTTTATTCTACGTGCTATAGGAAGCCAGTGAATGCTTTTAAATAGGGGACTGGTGTTATAAAATTTGTTTCGGCATTACCCTTAAATTTTCATTTGTTTTAGGGAAACATCTACTTAGGTTTCTATGGAAAAAATGCCCCCAAATTCCCTTCCCAGGATGGGCATCATGAGCATGCAACCTGTGCAGTCTACACAGGGCCTGGCTCTCAGAAAGGCTGTGAGGTCTTGAAATGCTTAATTACTTTTGAAGGAGTTTTCATTTTGCAGTGGGGCCTGCAGATTATGTAACCTGCCCTGTCCTCTCCCTCTAACAGGTGAAAACAGCATTTGCATAGTAGGACTTGTGTAAACTGCACTTGGAGGGCCGTGTTTGTGTGCAGCCCTGGGGGATTGGTCCCCACTCTCGCAAAAGCCTGGAGAGTGTGGTCCAGGAAGGTAAGTCACATGCACATTTGAAGACCTAGGTTGGTGCCTAGTTTACCCTATGCTTGTAGAGCCCTTAAGAGTAGTTGAGCAGAGCCAGGAGGGACCTGGATCCTTTGCTTCCAAAACTATTTAATAATTCACAATGATAGCAGACAGGGCAAAACGACTTTGCCAGGGCTTGCCAAATTTTCAAAATCCTTGACCACTGACTAAGCTATTCTTTCCAGTATACCTCTCCCACACTGCTTCTGGTATAATCATCAGAACTGGGAACGCAGGGGATGAGAAGACCTCAGCAGAAAAAGGGAACCTCCCTCGCAGATCTAGCAAAGGGTGCAGCTATGGGTCAGCCACGGTCGGCCCCCCACGCCCGCCCTCCTGTCTCTGGGTTAAGGGCAGCCGCCCATGCTGGGTCAGAGTCTGAATTCAAAAGGCGGAGAAGATCAGAGCACGTCTGCAGAATGTATAGCTGCAGAGTGAAGGAAGAAAAGGGGACATTTCCAGACCAAAGTTAGAAACAGTTGAACTGGGATGGGAAACGTTCCCCTCTCTCTCTAAAGCGAATAGACACACCGCCCCGCCTCCGCCTGCGGCCTGGTCCAGGGCTAATCCTCTCGGGTGGGACACCGCGTGGACCGCCTTTTCTCCGACTTGTGCCCAGCAGGGAGGGCGCGGAGCAGCTCTTGGCCGCACCGGGGCGCACGTGCCTCTCAGCCCACCCCGCGGGAACACCTGGAGTGACCAGCCACAAGTCGGAAATCCCCGGGTCCCGGACCCGCGCCTGCGTACTACTCTCTCCGTTTCTGACTTTCGCTTTTCGGTTTCCTCTCAATCCGGCTCCTTCTCGCTGCCGGGCTATTTCCCCGAAAGCACGTGGGACGGCTCTTCCCAGCACTCGCGTCCCTCCCGCCGCGAGCTGGGCCAGCTGGTTTGGAAACCTTTCAAAAGGCACCCGCGCAACCAGGACCTTCCCGGCGTGCTCTAATCTGGGAATGCATGGGCTTGCTCTCCCTGGTTCCCAACAACATAGGACTTTAAAACGTGTGCATGAGGTTTTTTTGGACTACAAATATAATAGTTCTCATTGAAAAAAAAGAAAAATTATAAATTAGTCCACCACCCCCAAAACGTTAACATTTTAGGGTTTTCTCTGTCTCTCTGCCTAGATGCTTGTTTTCAAATGAAAACAAGAATTTTTAAAATATGGAATTACTATAATACTAATATAATAATATAAAACTATATAGATATAGTATTAGGATAATACTATATTTTCCGTTCTGCATTTTCACTTAATTCCACACGTATTTTCCAATATACTTTAAGTACGTTTTGGATAACTTCGGTGTTCTATCATAGGAATTATGTTTTATTCTGGCTGTTGGAAAAGTAGGTTATTTCTGCATTTTCACCATTATAAATAAAGCAGCAGTAAACACAACTGTGTATTAAATCTTTCCCCCATATCTAGTTATTTCTTTACAGTAGATTTCTGTAAGTCCAAGAATGTTGTAAAAACTTATAATAGAGGATTGTGTTCTCTACATCATAATTTTCAATAGAATTCTGGTGAATGTGCCCATTTTCAGTTAATGATAAGAACATGGTTTATTTGCACGTGGTAGTTTCCCCAAAAGTACTCAGTTTCCCTCTCTATCTGGTCAAGTACATTTTGCAGTTCTGTTCAAGCTCAGAGGTGTACCCCTTTTATGCTATGAATAGGGCCTCTTGTGGCTTCTGGAAAGAAAATATAAACATTAAGACAAGTAAATAACTGTACAAAATCCAGATCCAGAGAACCAGAAGGAATTTTAGAAATCCTCTACTTCAATTCCATTGCATTACCATGAACAAATTAGGTTTATGCCAATTGACATTCTCAGGGTTGCATAGTAGCAGGGCTAACAATTGAAAAGGAGGAAAGGTGAGGAGGCATGATACATTTTTATAAATTCCTAATGTTAGATATTGAGTTTACCAACATTACTACCAACACTAGAAACATATGGCTAAAATGCAGCATGGTAGCTGGGAGGTGAGGGAAAATATCTAAACATATTACTTTGGATTTGCTCATTAGATTTTTAGCTGCCATTTTGAACTAGATCAAGGCTGCAAAGAAAGAGCACAGAGAAGGTAAATTTTTCATGGGGATTTGGTAAGGATACACAGGATAGGTTACTACTTCGGGATGAGAGATCCGTAGAGAAATATTCATGGCGGGGGGGGGGGGGGGGGCAAGGGGCGTGTAATTAAAAAAATTTTTTTTTTATATGCGGGGCCCCCCCCCCCCCATCTCCCGCCATGAGATCTCTATCAGTGTCCTATAGCTGCACGGCAAACCAAACTACCCCAAAGTCTGTAAACACCATGTATCATTGTTCTTGAGTCTAAGGTAGGCTGGGAAGTTCTGGTCGTCTTGGTCAGGCAGGGCCATCTGATCTGGGTTCTCTCCACTCAGATGACCAATCTGACTCATCTGTGGTCTGTGTGGTCTCACCCTCCCACAGGTTAGCCTGGTTGTTCTCATGGAGGCTGGGCAGGGTTCTGGGAGAGAGCGAGGCATGTGAGGCCTCTTAAGACCTAGCCTCAGAATGACATAATGTCACATCTGCTGCAACATAGTGGTCAAAGCAAGTTGTGCAAGACAGCCCAGATTCAAGAGTTGGGGACAGAGTCCTTATCTCTTGCTGGGAGGAGTTACAGAGTCACATTGTAAAGGGGTGTGAACACAGGGAGCAGAATAATGTGGCTGTTATTGAAGACAATTACCACAAACTCCTTCCTCATTTCTTATAATGAGAATTGTGTCAATGAGATCTACTTTTTTGGCTTGGCTAACTGGAAACTCAGAGACAATTATGTTGTACCTTGTAGGTTGCACTGTATTCTTTATGTGTCTAGTTATTGCAAATATTTTTGTTTTAAATTGCTTTAAATGCTTCACAGAATAAGGCAGGTATAACTAATTAAATAAATACAACTGGGCAACTGGGGAATATTCTTCATTTTGGTGAATGAAGAACAGGAGTGATACTGTCTTTTTCTCTGCAAGCAAAATTAAATTTCCTCCAAATAGGATGTTTGAATCAGTTTCTCAAAGTCTTTCAACAGTAATTTATGAGTTACTCCAGTGCTCATCATAGTACTTATCATATGATGTGGTTTCTAGACTCCTGACTATCCTTGACTCTCCTCTGAATGTATAACTGGTTCAGGGATGGCAAATAGCAAGTTTTATTTTAGGTACTATCTCTGACTGATTGCTTGGTGACTGACTGGATGCAGTGTTGAGGATTCTGAGGCTGTACACTGGCAGCAAAAAGTGCCCTGACATTCTTTGTTTTTTACATGTTTTAATCTATGCTCAGGTCTTCACATTTATTGTTAAATTTCATACAATTGGTTTCAGCCCAGCAGCATTTTAGCCTGTTAAGATAATTTGGAATTTTGGTTCTGTCATCCCTGAATTAGCTATTTCAGTGGCAATAAACAACCTCCAAATCTCAATGACTTACAAGAAAAGAACACAAACACATCTCTCACAGGTGGGCTGTGGAGTCCTGCTCCAGGTGGCAGGTTTGGTCTGCTCCACATCCAGGACCCAGGCTGAAGGAGCAGACACTACCTGAGTCACACTGTTGCCTGGTGCAGGGAAGGAGCACTTGAGGACAAATCAGTTACACAGAACATGCAAAGCCTCTGGTCAGATGGGATATATATCAAATCTACTCACATTCATTAGCCAGAGCAAGTCACACAGCCAAAGCCAGAGGCAGCACATAGGGAAACATGCTCCACCAGTGTGAACCACTGGCAAGGGGCAGAGAAAGAAGAAATTTTTAAAATTAATACAATCTACCATGCATGGGATTAGCTATTTTTCTAGATTTGTGTCCTTTGCAAATTTGTTGGTATAGACATATAGATTTCCAAGCTGACTGTTCTAAGGGGGCCATCAGGCATTTGGATCTGTCAATTTCCAGATTTCTAGTTATGGGTGTTTGTTTGATTTTAAGCAATCAATATGTTAATCACATTTCTAAAATACATGTAGTTGTCCTCCAGGAACTTACAATCTTGAAGAGGTAAAACTTGGACACTTCAAAAACCATAAGAGAGTATGTGGTGTTTGTCAAAATACAGACACTCATATAGCCTGTTATTTCAGAGACCAGACCACTCACCACGGGTTGAGGTGATTCTGGAAGGGAATATAGGATTGAGCTGGGTTTTAAAATTTGGAAAAGATTTTGATAAGTGAAACTGGTAAGGGGTAGGACTTGCCATCTGGGGGAAATAGTGTGTGCAAAAGAGTAGAAATGAGAAAACTAAAAACATGAGGGTAGGTCAAGGGACAGATTGAGTTTAGTTGGATAATGGGACAATGGAAGACAGGTGGGCAAGAGAGGTGGGACATTTTCAGGAAGGTTCAGGCTAATGTGTTTATCATAAATGCAGTAGAGAGTTAAGGGTTTTTCAGTAGCGAATAACTTTATCACTGTGATGTTTTATGGAATTTAATTGAGCAAATATATAGTTGAGGAGATAGGAAGAAAGTAGTCTACTTAGAGTCTATCATAGCATTCTAGTTCTAAAGTGATGAGGGCTTATAGTGGAATATTGTCAATGACAGTAAAACAAATAAAGATAAAAGCATAAGGAAGGATGCATACGTAGAACTTGATGACACCCAGGATGTGGAGAGTCAAAGAGAGATGACTTATTTGTAGATGTTAGGATTGTTTAATTGCCACACCAATATCGAAGCTATTCTCTGTGCAAATTGTATAGTACCAGAAAAATTTTAATGTTATCAGCCCATGCCAGGGTCAACTTTTCTCAGAGAACAATATAACATTCACTGGGCCCTTAATACAGGTGAGTAGGAGATGAAGGGGGCCTTCCAATTGTCTGCAGCACTTTTTGGTGGTCTGGCATCTCTTTGTATAGAAGGCTGGTTCACTGCTACTTTGGTAGCAGGTGCATTACTATCACCAGTTCAGTACTGGCTTTGTGAGGGTACAGGTGTGACAAGAAGACAAAGTATCATTGATGTGAGAATAGTAAAATAATATACATTGATATGCATATTCCTGGTGAATTATTTAAATCCTGGGGAAGAAGACCACCTCTCCTACCCAAAGTTGTCTTATTATCCAAGGTTTGATTCAAGTCGTATGCACCTGAAGGAACTAGTCGGTTTTAGGGGCACACCATTCAGGAAAACCTACTCTAGTCTGGACTTGGCGATGCCTTCCCTGGGAAGTGACATTTAAACTCATATTTAAGCTGAGACCTGAAATATGATTTAGCCAGCAAAGAAGTTGGGGGAGGAAGGGAGTTGGCTCAAGGGGCTTTCCAAATATGGAGACCTGCTGGCAAGAAGGCTCTGCAGTCCATTTTTGGAAGGAAAGGTTGTTTTGTGGGGGAAAAAGAGCATGGCTTATTTGAAGACAGAAAGGCTGAAGTAAGCAAAGCGAAGAATGGCACAAGATGGAATCAGAGAAAGTGATAGGGAAACCACGGCTTTGTAGACTATATTAAGGAAATTTAGATTTATAAGAATGGCAAAGAAAAGCCATCATAGGATTTTTAGGTTCACAAATGACATGATCTGCTTTGCAGTTTTTTTTTTGTTGTTTTTTTTCCTTTTTAATCACTCAAACTGTTGTACAGAGAATGGATTAAAAAGAGCTAAGAGCCGAAGTGAGGTAGCCATTGGGAATCTACTACAAAATTCCCAATGAGAGATGAGGAGGATGGCAGAAGAGATGAGAGAAGTGAATGTGATTTGGCAATTATTTAGGAGGAACAATCAACAAGGCCTGAGGATCAGGTATGGGGGGTGAGGGAGAAGAAACATGTCAGGTTTTGGCATGTGCTACTTCGGGAAAAAAAATAGGTTTGAGGAGAAAGATGGTATGATTCTGAACATAATGAGTTTGCAGAGCTTGTGGTACACTCTAGGAGAGAGTCACCTGGGATCCTACACATGGTGTGGAGCTAGCTCAGAGAAGAGGTGTGGGCAGGATACACACGAGAGTGCCTCACACCTAGGAAGCAATTGAAGCTATGGTGAGGCCACGACGGGCGGCCTGAGAAGCGAAGGTAAAGCAGCAGACCAAAGCCCTGGCCCTAATACTTAACATTTAACGGGATGGTAGTGGGGGCGGAGGCAGCAGGAAATGGAGAAAGAGTGCCAGAGGAGTAGGAAGCAGCAAGGAGGATATGTCATCACCGCCAAGGAAAAATGAGTTTCAAGTCAACGGTGCCTGTTTCTGAGAGGCCAAGGGTGAGGAAAGGAAGGCGTACCCTGGGGTCGGCAACGTGGATGTCAGTTGCTAAGCTAGTTTCTGGATTGGCGACGTCCCGATTCTGTCCTTTGCCTGGGGTTCTAAGCAAGGGTCAAAGGCAGGGGTGTCCAAGTTCAGGGCCCTGCAAACACAGAACTTCCTTTTTCAGTTCTCTAAAATATGCAGAGAACCTCCCGCCCGTCAAGTTGCAACACTCAGCTGACATTCAGACCCTTAAAGCAGGAGCCCTGAGCAGACAGAGAAGGGCGCAGGGGCTGGCGGGAAAGCGGCCCCGCGGGGGGAGGCGGTGGTACCCGCGGAACAGCCGCGTCCGATTGGCGAGCGCGGCAGCCGCCCGGTGATTGGTGGAGGCGGAAGGAGGCGGGGCGCCCGGAGCTGACTTTTCCCCTGCCGGGGGCTTTCGTTTTCCTGCGCAGTTTGTGGAGAGGCCCGGGCGTACCCGGGAACCTCACCTGTCGGACGCACGACCGAGAAGAGGCGAGCCGACACGCCCGGGAGAGACAGCACCTCGGCGTCTCCGCCGCTGCGGCATCGAGCGTCCCCGCCCACCCCTGTCCAGCTCCAGAGCAGAGTGAGTGGGCGTGAGGAGTCCTGACAGGCCTGCAAACGCGCGGTCGGTGCTGTGCAGCTGGGCGTTTTCTTCATTTTCGCGGAAAGTTTTTCTCTGCCGTGTGCCATCCTCGGGAGCTAAGTTAGACCCTCACTCCCGGAGCATGCAAACCGAACAGTCTTGGCACCTAAGGTGCTGAGTGTAGCTGCTGCTTTGGTTGGATTCCCCATCCCCTCGCACCGTGCCTGACACTAGGTGGCAGTTCAGTAAATGTTGGTGGGAACGAATAAATGAATACGTGAGTTAGGAGTCTCAATTATGTATGTATGTTCACAGATGAACTTAAATGCCTTCCTCGAATTTAAGATTGATATTTAATTCCTGCAAATCCCCCAAATAATACATATAATCTTTTAAAAAGAATTCTAATCAGTTTGGAAGAGTTTTGGGGGTATGTGTATAGGGTAGGTATGTGGTTGATTGCGCTTTGGATGTTATATGTATAGGCTGAGGAGGGAATTGTTTTTGTGAGATAGAAAAAAACCTTAAGCCTCCAGCACAATTCAGTATGTAACCAGTGTTTAAAGAGGATGCCGATCCAAACTTGTTGAATCATAATATGGTTTGCTATTTGCTTTTTAATTCAATCTGAAATAAAAAGTAGTATTTTAGGTTTCAATTCAGCAAACTGTTATTGAGCACATATTATGTGCAGGGCACTGACCTAGGTCCAGGGGATGTAAAGAAAATAAGCTGTGGATCCTGCGGCTCTGGAACTTAAGGGAGGTATCATAGAGCTTTACAGGGAAGACTGGGACTGATGCTCTAAGATAGGGGCACAATGCAGTTATGCACAAGTCCAAGAAAGCTTGTCTCTTGGTGAGTAATTCTCAGCTTTATGGAAGAAGAGGCATATGAACTCTGGTAGGCTTTGGAGATGCGGAGACTTGTGGAGAGCCTGTTTTCAGGTACGAGTGACAAAGCAGAAATGTTGGGCACAGTTAAAAAAAAATCAGTAGGTAATGTGGTAACTAGGCCTGAGGGTTGCTTTGCTAATGGATAAAAATGGGGTAGGGTGGAAATCAGCCTGGGAATGTACAAGCCGTAGCATTTTTGAGCAGAGAGTGACACGGTCCAACAGCTGTGCAGCGAAAGGCTGGACTGGGAAAAAAGAGTGTTGAAGACAAGGAGGCAGCAGATCTTGGGACCAGAGAAGGGATCAGTGCCGAATTTGGGGTTTGAGCCAGGTAGCCGGGGATGGTGAAGCAATCCCCAGGGGAGTAACAGATTTTGTGAGAAGATTGATTCTGGATGTGTTAACATTTACTGATTGATCACCTGCTCCATAGTGGGTCCTGTGTATGTACTAGATCATCCAGTCTTGATAACCACCCTGTTAACGGGAGTGACTTGTCTGAGGTCATTGGTCTAACAAGAGGCACTGCAGCCTTGGTTGGTGGACACTCAGGCCAGCCTGTTTGCTTTAGGTTCATTCTTATCAAACACCTAGCAGGGAGGGAGAGAGCCGCAAATGTGGAGTCTTCCATTCAGATAAAATAAGCTGAAGTGAGAAATCAAATTGTTCCAGCAGGTGTGCCAAGGGGGTGGGATTGAGTCCATTTCTAATATTATTTGTGACAGTAATTAGCTTTATAGTCATGCCTGCATGCATACACACACTCTCCCATGCCCTACCTGGAAATCCAGACCTCTGCCTCAGATGCCAGGCAGGACAAGATTCATTTCTGCCCACTCCGAATATTGCCAGCTATGCACTGATAGAAATCCTTGGTTATACTCTGGTAATGGGAAGCCCTTCATTTTCTTATGGATCTTGGGACTTACTTAAATCAGATTTTTGTTTTTAATCTTTAGAACTGTTATGTAAAAATTGACGTATTGTTTCAAATTATATTTATATTGCATCAAGCTTTAAAATCATTAATATTTTTGTATGCCAGATTTGTTGTTTGCAGTGGGCAAAGAAGGAAAAACATCTCTTTTAAACTGTTTATAATCAAAACTAGTTAATTTTACTATATGACTCATAAAAAGTGAAACACCAGTTTAAAATCCTTTGAGTTAAACTACAAATGTACTGCAGTTTTTAAAAGAGCAGTTTTTGGAGTGTTCTTGGAATTTGTCCCAAAGCAAATCTACTTATCAAATAATGTTTTGCATTGATGTGTTTGATAAACGTGAAGAATAGTTTTAAAGGCATATTAATTGAGCATTTACTCTGCGCCTGATGCAGTGAACAAAGCCCCTCCCTTCAAACCCTTCTCCTCATGCAGTAAAAATGGACACTAATTAGAATAAAAAATAAATTAAATGGTAGTCAGATGGTAATAAGTGCTATGAAGAAAAATAAATCAGGAAGGAGGTATAGTGTTTTCCAGGATGGGAGGTGGTTACAATTTTAAAAAGGTGGCCAGAGATGTGGCTCAAATTGCTGGGCGTCCGTCTCCCATGTGGAGGGACCTGGGTTCTACCCCCGGGACCTCCCGGTAAAAATTAAAAAAAAAAAAAAAAAAAAAAAAAAAAGGTGGCCAGAGAATGCTTTCCTAATATGTTGACATTTGAGCAAAGACCTGAAGTTGTGTTTCCTGGAGAAGAAAAAATGTTGACCTCTAAACTCAATAAAAAGCAGGCTTTAGAGTATAGACACCCATTTAAATAATATATTTTAAAGACAAATCATGTTTCAGATTATGTAAGATATTTAAAAGAAACATGGTGCTAGATAAGCATTCTTTGGAGCTGTGGCCTTCCATTCATGGTATATGTTCTTTTTCCCTATAGAATGTCTCAGTGGTGTGCACTTCAGCAGCTTGACTCCAAATTCCTGGAGCAGGTTCACCAGCTTTATGATGACAGTTTTCCTATGGAAATCAGACAGTACCTGGCACAGTGGCTAGAAAAGCAAGACTGGTAAGGAAAACTCATTTGACAGAGGAAGAAGTTTATCGACACTTTTAAAGCACTTGTTGATTAAGTGACTTGGAGCCTTGTTGATTGAAAGATGAATCCTATCAATGGCCACTGGGATTAGCTACAGTGGAAAAGTGTCTTGATTTTAAAAGTGGCATGTCTCTACAAAGCTAAATGCAGTAGTCATTAAGCACTTTTTTGTAGTTTTGTCAAATTTAATCATGATAGGTACTCCTAAATGCTTTGGATTAAGTTAGATAATGCTGGCACCATTTATTTTCCAAGTCAGCATCCAGACTATAGAAAGAAGTAAATTAAAAGAAAAAGATTAAAGCCAAATTTTGGGAAAATATTGATTAGAAATAAGAGGGTTATAAATTTAAGTGATATCTTTTAAAATTGATATGTAGTCTACTTCAAAATGTATCATTTGCTCATTGCAAATATTTCAAATGTTCTAAAAATATTTGACATAGAAAGTGAAGCTCCCTGTTAATTTCTTCCTTCCAGAGATAATCTCCCTTCCCATATCTCCAGAGATAATCACCATTAACAGTTTTGTGCAGAATCTCTTGGAATTCTAGAAATTTTCATGCTAATTATATATTTATAATTATTATTACTAACAGAAATGTTATGAAATTGCTCCTAAAAGCAATGTCAATTTTAAAAAAAGGAAATAAGAAATTTTGTGTTGTATATGTTACTACAGTAAAAATGTTTTAAAAAAGAAAATAAAACCTAAGAAAGCATTTAAAATTATTTCTAACAATTTCTATAAGGAAAGCAATCTTTGTTTTGTCTGTTTTAAGTATTATCTAGAAATAAATTTGTAAATTTTAAATCTCCCAGGGAGCATGCTGCCAACGATGTTTCATTTGCCACCACCCGTTTTCACGACCTCTTATCACAGCTGGATGATCAATACAGTCGCTTTTCTTTGGAGAACAATTTTTTGTTGCAGCATAACATAAGGAAAAGCAAGCGTAATCTTCAGGTATGATCTAGTTTTTGTGTTCATTTGAAGTATTCCCATGATCACATAGGCAAATATTTTTTTTCATTCAACTAATACTGTTAAACACATTCATTAGTGGGCAGTAGGTAATTTAGAGACTGTAAACCAATTCATGTGGCTAATATTTTATAAAATAAATAGAATAACAGTTCATTTTATAAACTCATAAGGAATTTTCAGGTTCAAGTATATTATCTGTTAGGTGTCATTAATTCTAAGAGAAATGTGATGACAATGCTTCATTTTACTAAAAATTCTCAGTATTCAAACCAAAAAAAGGGAGGTACATTTTAAGAGCAATGTGCTCTAGTATCATGTTAAAGCTCAAAGGACCTTTAGTGATCAGCTAGGTTTAATTCCCTCAGCATACAGGTGAGAAATAAGTCCAGAAGAGCCTAACTTCCCTGTGGCCTGATAGTAATTTAGTGAATTGGAACTAAGCTCCATCTTGCTTTGCTTCCAGCATATTGCTCTCCCCTGGAGAAGAAGGTAAAAGTCATGAGAGAATATACTACTAAGTTTTAGGAGTTCATCAAAAGTGCCCCCAGCATGCCCCAGGGCTGACTACCATTTTTATTTCTGTAGTAATGCAACTTTTCTGTTTTAATGGATGTGAGAGCTTGTATATTCTTGTTTCAAACAATATAAATAAACTTTTCAACTTTGGTAATTGGAAACTTTTTTTCCTTTGTGAATAATACCAATGGTGTGGGGAAATCAGATTAACTTTACAGAGATTTGCCCTACTACAGACTTTGCTTAAATGTACCTGTTATAAAGAGCCACAATTGCCACAATTTTGCAGACTAACTTTGACAGTGGAAACAGAAAAACTGAGAGGAATTATCTTTGGTCTAATTCAGAGCAGAGACCAAGAAGTAGATTAATTGAGAACTATCATGGATAATTTTTCTATCATTTGTCCTATTTCAGCAATCTAACAGAAAATAATTGGCCTCAAGAAAAATGGAAAGATAGCAAAGTAAAAATATTATATGTACCATATATGAAAATCCTTTTTTTTTCACTGAGGTACTGGGGCCAGGCATTGAACCCAGGATCTCGTATGTGGGAAGCCGGCACTCAACCACTGAGCCACATCTGTTCCCCTGAGTTGGTTTTTTCGTTTGTTTTTTTTGTTTGTTTGTTTTTAGGAGGCACAGGGAACCGAACCAGGGACCTCTCACTTGGGAAGCAGGCGCACAATGGCTTGAGCCACATCTGCTCCCATTTATTTGTTTATTTTATTATTATTATTATTTTTTGAGGTACCATGGGCCCGGGATTGAACCCAGGGCCTCATATGTGGGAAGCCAGTGCTCAACCACTGAGCCACATTGGCACCCCTGAGTTAGGTTTTTTCGTTTGTTTTGCTTGTTGTTCATTTTTGTTTTTTCAGGAGGTATTGGGAACCGAACCCTGGACCTCCCATGTGGGAGGTGGGAGCTCAACTGCTTGAGCCACATCTGCTTCCCCCCTTTATTTTTTAATCAAGGAGTACTTTAGGTACGTGTACTATTTTGAAAAGTTAAAGCAATTTTTGGTCATAATTTGTGAAAGGACTATTTTGTTTTTAACAAAAATAATTTATGTAGAATTTAATAAATGTAAAATTAGTTGCCTCAGTGGATATGAACAAATTCATATCAATTTATAATATAAAGTAGTTTAAACATTCTGAATTTTAATTTATTTTTGTTCTAACAACTCATAACTAGGATAATTTTCAGGAAGACCCAGTACAAATGTCTATGATCATCTGTAGCTGTCTGAAAGAAGAAAGGAAAATCTTGGAAAATGCCCAGAGGTTCAATCAGGTACTGTTTTCTAATCAAGCACTAAAAATTATAATAAAATTAAAATGTATTTATTCATCCAACAAATATTATTGAGTCTCTCTTCAAGACAGTGAGAACACCCCTCTGATTTTATATCCACAGCAAGTGGTGAAATGTCATATTTAAAGATTTTATAAAAAAATAAAATAAAAATAAAAAAATAAAGATTTTATAGAACCAGGCTTTAAGAAAAGGACTCTAATCCCATGGAATTCTGTTCTAGTGAGTTAGAGAGAGAGAACAAATAAACAGGGTATTTGCAGATAGTGATGTGTGTTATGAATATAATAAATCAGGGTACCGTGATAGACAGTAGTGGTGTGGCTAGCAGATGGAGCTGTTTCTTTAGATTGGGGTCAGGAGTAGCTTCCCTGAGGTGCTGGGGCAGGGACAGAAATGGACAGACAGAGCTGTTGTAGCAGTCAGGCAGAGGAGGTGAAAGCTTGCACTCGGTAGAATCAGTGGAGGTGGGAAGAAGTGGAAAGATTCAGATTATGCTTTAGGTGTGGTGCCAGTAGCGCTTATACAAAGGACCAGGGGTGGGAGGTAAGAGAAAGGGAAGAATCAGGAATGACTCTATGGTTTGTGGCTTGAGCCACCTGGAGAGAATGGTGGTGGTGTTTACCTAGCAGGGGAAGACAGAGAAGAAGCCAGGAGTAGGATTTTTGCAGGACAGAATAGGTTTTAGGAGAGAAGAACCCATTGATGGGAAAAGCAAGGGCTTTGCTTTGAACAGGATTGAGATACCAAGTATATAACCAAGACATCCAAACAGTAAAAGGGTCAGAGTGGTACTAGTACCAAGATATTTGATCATGGTCTTATTAATCCTAATACAGATCTTCCTGGAGATCAGAATTCAGCAGTTTTTTGAAGTTGCTGTGGCATTTATCCATTTTCTTTCTTGACTGATAGGGCACTGAGAACAATCCAGCAGGCACCTGCCTCCTCTTTGTGAAATCTCTGTTTGTCCCCTGAGGTGTTCTGGCTGAGAACATTCCAGTCTGCAGGGGAAAATGCCAGGGAATGCAGTGAAATGTGTCCTGTGCACATTGCACTAACAAATAGCTAAAGTGAACCGTGCAGTGAGGGGAAAGACAGAGGGAGAGGATTTAAGCAGGGGTGGTGAATGCTATTCTTCATGTACTTCCTGAGCACTGAGCATTTGCCCCAGTCCTTGTGAATCTGCAGCTTCTCTGGGCCCGCAGGCATTAGGAGGCAGGGAAGGTGATCTCTGCTCTCCTCAATTAGCTCCAGCTCCTGTGTATTTGTTGGGTCTTGAAGGCTTGCCAGCTTTTGAGCTCCCTCTTATTTAAAATGTAGGAAATCTGGGGAGAGGTTAGTTTGAAGCCTCTCAAGGCACACCCGAGTGATCACGTTTGAGTTGATAGCCCAGCTGAGAGCTACAGCAGCAAGTCCTTCTCAGGGGCAAGGGGAGGTCCTGGAGGTCCAGGAGTGTCCAAGAAAGGGAAAGGGCACAGAGTTACCCAGCCTGCAGCTTGCTGGGCCGTTCAGAAACATTTGTCTGCCACCCCCCTTATTGAAATAACTGCATTTTAGTGATATATCTTCTGGACATACTGAAGTATTTATAGATGAATATATGATGTCTGGTATTTGCTTCAAAATAACCCAGTTTGGGAAACAAGGTGGTGAGGGGAATAGAGATGAAAGATGATTGTCCGTGAATTGAGAATTCTTGAATTCTGGATGATAAGCACATATGCTTTTCTCTTTCCTTTTGTGTATATTTAAGATTTTTCATAATAAAAACTTACAAATTCAGTGAGTTAGAAACATGAAAAATTCTGAATCGGTGCAGAGCATTTAAAGAGCACTGACTTCTGTAGAAATTTTGGGATAGGAATGTATTGTCCAAGTTTTTGTTTTAATAGAAGAGCTTTTGGTAAATATGCTTGAAAAGGCTATTACGTTACACTATACTATATAATACATAGGTACTTTTTAGTAGATTACAAATGTTTTGTCTGCTGCCGTTAGAGCATGCTAAGCTTTTTTCTTTTTATGATGAAAAAGTGAATTATGTGTTTGGGCCAAATTTAGGTCCAGAGGATCCACAGGGAGTGGTGATCATTTCCTTCAGGTTGGAGGGGAAAACGTTAACTGGGGTCCAGAACTCCCTTTGCTGTTCCAGCTTCTTGAACTTCAAGAAGTTATCATATCCTGAATGCTTCAGACCCTGTGCTAAGCACTTTATATATAAACATTATTTCATTGGAACCATTGCTTTCAAAACTATCATTGAAGGTATATATTCTTACCCCATTTTACAGATGAGAAAACTAAGATTTAGAAGTCAGATAATTTGTTCTAGGTCCCAGAGCTAAGAAGGAGCAGGTTTGGAATTTAAACGTGGGTTGTCTGACTCTAAAACTTTTCACTGGAGAAGTCATTCAGTCTCCTTTAACTTAAGCTTTCTGAACTGTGAGATGTGATCTGAGGGTGTTCTGACCTCTGTGAGAACCTCTGTCACCACAAGTGTCCATCAGGTCTCCTGCAGGTCTTCTCGGACAGCTGTTCCCTAAGGTGAAGAGAGCCTTCTTGAGCAGATTTTTCTTTGGTCCAGGGTCTGGGAGTTACTGAATTCTAGCAGAAATCCTTGACACAAAGTCTTTAGAAGTGCAGCTATGAAACGAGAACATAGGATTATGTGATGGCCAAGGTCCTTTCCAACATTAATCTTTGATTTTTCCTGTGGTTTAAATGCTCTCAGTTTGTCAGAAAACACTGGAGAAAATGTAGACTTTTCAGTAAACATTGTTAAGACAAATGGATAGCCAATGGGAAAATTTTAAAAATTAGATCCATAATTTACACAAAAAACATGAATAAACTTCAAATGGATCAGCGATCTAAAAGTAAAAAAATGAATAAGTGCTAGGGGAAAAATGGGTGAATTCCTTTATGATCTGAGAATAGAAAAAACTTTCTAACTATGAGGGGAAATCCAGATATAAAAGAAAAGACTGGTAACTTTGAAAATATAAACATTTTTTTAAAGACTTTTTCACATGGCCAAAAAAACAAACAAACAAAAACAAACAACCTATAAATAGAATCAAAAGACCAGTGAAATACTGGGAGAAAATATTTGCAACATAGATCACAGACAAGGGGCTAAAATTCTTAATATGTAAAGAACTCTTAAAAGTTAAAAGGAAAAAAGATCAAAACTTAGTTAGAAAAATGGGCAAAATATATGAACAGATCACAAAAAAGATATTCTAATGACCCTAAAGCCTGAAAAAAATGCTCGTTTTCACTTTTAATGAAAGAAATGCAAATTAAAACTACATGGAAAAACAGTTTCTCACCTATCAAATTGACAACTCAAAAGCTTGACAGTATGCTTTGTAGGTGAAGCTATGGGGAAACAAGGCACTCTCATACTTTGCTGGAGCCTGAGCAGAATGGTACGACCCCACATGGAGAAGAATTTGGTAACATCTAACAAAACTACATATGCATTTACCCTTTGACCCAGCTATCCTGCTTCGAGGAATTTACCCTGAACAAAAAGCATTCGCCCAAAATTGTTCATTTGAGCACTATTTGTTATTTCAGATAATTATAAAATATTGGAAACAAACTGGCCATATACAGGAGAATGGTTGAATTAACTTTGATACATGCACAAAATGAATATATGCACAAATGAACACTATGAAAAGAAACATGATCATAAATGTATGTCAGACATATAACCACACAACAGAGACTTTAAAAAGAATTAATCTAAGTAGCTTTTGAACATAGTTTTGAAGAACAAAGAGAACTGCAAAGAAACCTTGAACTTTACCTGGTAGGTTTGTTGTTGGTAGTAGTTTTATGTAGGTGTGTATTTTGTAATACTGAGCAAATGAGAAAATATTTTGATGTTAGGAACCAAGATTCTTATTGTGGGAGAGAGGAGATACAAAGATAGAAGGCAGCAAGAAGGAGAGGAAAACCTCTGTAGTGGTGGTTTGAAATTAGTGGTATTGGTGTTAAAAAATATATATATGTGTGTGTGTATATATATATATAGAATATATATATGTGTGTGTATATATATAACATAAATACACAATACACACTAACTCTGGCCACTGAAAGGACCGAGAAGCAGTGTCACTTTTGTAGCAATGAGCTACTGCTACAAGTACTCATATCTTGGTTCCTAAATACCACTCCCACTAAGAGGAACCATGACTCCTTGAGAAATACCTGATTCCAGGGGTGGGGAAAGAACACGAAAGATGAACCTGGAACACTTGCTGAGCCAGAACCTAAGGAATTGCTTAAAAACTGATAGGAACATGTCAAAAGGACCCAGGAGCCAGCTTGAAGGAATACCCACATGCCAAATTTGGGACATGAACATCAAAATAAATAGACAGGAATAGATTTTAAAACATTAAGAAAAGAATCCATAAGTTTCTGTGCTATTCAATAAAAAAGGAAGGAAAGGAAAGCCCTTTATGGAAGAATGCCAACTTATAAAAGGAGAAGGAATGAAGCTCACCATTTTAGAATTATTCTAAATTGATTCATCAGTAGATGCTAAAAATGTGGGTGGAAGATTATTAGGGAACTAGATATTGACATAGTTTCATAGTATTAGCCCATAGTGGGGGGAAATATACCTTTGCAATGGAATGATCTGGCATATACCAAGTGAGCAAACTTAAATCACTGAAAGTGGGAAGAACTGGTAGCATGTGAACTCTGATGGGATGAACCAAGAATGACAGAGCGTATATAGTGTCTTGCAAAAAATGTCTGACCTGTATTTAATCATGAAGAAACAATCAGACAAATTCAAACTGAGGGAAATTCCTGCAACAAACAATTGAAACAAACTGGACTGCACCCTTTAAAATGTCAGTATCAGACAAAAAAAGATGATGAAATGTTCCACATTGAAGGAAACTAAAGATTCAAGATCTTTGATTGAGAAATAAAAGCTATTGAGACAATTGGGAAAATTTGAATCTGGCCTGTATGTTAGGTAGTATTGACTGAATGTTAAATTTCCTGAATGTGGCAACTGTATTGTGGTTTTGCAGAAGAACATTTCTGTTGTTAGGAGATACAGACCGCAGTATTTAGGGGTAAAGGGTCACCACACCTGTAGGTAACTGACTTGGTTCAGTGTGTGGCTCTAGATGTGTATGGAGAAATAGATAGATTTAAAAATTGTCCACATTTGCCTTATTTGCTTTATGTGGATGGCCTTATGGGTGTTATACTAAGCTCACTACTTTTCTAGAAGTTCAAAATTTTTCAAAATAAAAATTGGGGGCAGGGCAATAACCTCTGCCAGCACACACTTCAGACAGTAAATTCAGTGCCTGTCTCATTAACACAGAAACAAAAAACGTTTTTATAATTAATTAAACTTATTGCATTTGAATATTTAAACAATTCTTGCTAATACCCAATGTAAACCATCATGTCAAAGCAGTTTAATAACACCCGGTAAGCCTACCACTGGTGTCCTGAAACTATTACTTCATAACTTATCATGTCTGAGTCTTCTGATTATCAAGCACGAGGACTGACTCCTCCCAGGAGAATGAGTTTATATGCATTCTTGACTTTATGGTGGTAGATCATCAGTGAAGTCCTTCCCAGGAGTGTGTTTCAAGTTTGATACACGTCTGAAACACCAGGGATCTTGTTATAATGAGATTCGGATTCAGTAGTCAAGTGAGGACCTGGATTCCGCGTTTCCCACAAGCTCCCAGGTGATAAATGCTGCTGGTCTGGGGACCACATTTTGAATCCACTGCTTTAAGACAAATAAGGACAGAATTTGAGAAGTATTCAAATAAATTCTTATGTGGTACATGCAACCATGTGAATTAATGGAAACTTTTAGAAATGTGTTTTGTTTACTTTAGGCATGAATTGAGCCTAGTCTTTCTGTAGCCTTGTTAACAGTTTGCCAGCATTTTCCAGGGCCTCAGGACTGAGTTATTTCTTGTTGACACACATGTGGGGAGCCTATAATAAACTTTGGAAGGTCTGGGAGGTAGGTGGGCCCCAGGGTATGGACTTGACTTTGGAATGTAACCAGCAAGGAAACACTAGAGAAATTGATGGCTCTTAACTCTGCACTTCCCATTACAGACTCAGTCGGGGACTGTTCAGAGCACCGTGATGTTAGACAAGCAGAAGGAGCTTGATAGCAAAGTCAGAAATGTAAAGGACAAAGTTATGGTGAGTATTGAATAAATACATACATTTATTCTGCAAATTTTTTATAAAGGGTAAATAAAGGTGTAAATTGCTCAGCATAAACCTAGTAACTCATTTCATTCTCTCAAGTAATTGAGAAGAAAGGTTTTTCTGAAGTTCCAAACTATAAGTGAATACATTGGTAAAACCAAAGGCCAGATAGACTCTCTATGGCCCCTGTTATAACTTGTAAACACTGAGCAATAAATGTCGACTTTGTCCCCTCACCTGGTGAGCTCGGTGTTGCTGCTCTAAATAGCTCTTGATGGCCACGCCTCTCAAATTGGGCTGTTCCTGGCGCTACTCACGGTCCCAGGACAAACAGGGTCTGTCTTCCTCAAGCATCATCCATTTTATGCTAGGATTTAGAAGACGGAACAAAAAACATGTCATTAAAAGACATCTTGGGGGGACGGATGTGGCTCAAATGGTTGCGTGTCTGTCTCCCATATGGAGGGACCTGGGTTCAATCCCTGGGACCTCCTGGTAAAAACAACAACAACAACAAAAAAAAAAAACGAAAAAAAAAGAAAAAGACATTCTGATACATTTCTGATTAGAATTAAACATCCATAACAGCTTAAAGATAAAACTTAGAATATGTATGGATGCAGCAGGCTCCATACATGCCACTGCCCCCGGTCACTGCCCCCGGCTGCGAGGGATATTTTGGGAGATCTGCTTCACGTGAGGCCTGCATCTGTGGGACAGGCCTTCCAGCCCAGGGGCGCCTGGGTCACACCGACGTGGCCTGGGCTGGGTACTTAGACAACATCTTTCCAAACTTCAGGTTCTTTGGAGCAACTTTTATGCTGCAGGTCTCCAAACAAAACTCCTTATTAAAGTAGAAACTCAGTGGACCCAGCCCAGAAGTAGCCGTGGAAATCCAGAGAAGAATATCTAAACACGTGACCAAATCCCAAGCAGATGAAGCTTTTTTATAGGTCAGCCGTATAATTTATTGTCCAGATTGAAATGTGTTGCAGCAAATAAGAGATCTCTGTTAGCAATTACACCTGGACAGCAGGCATCGAACCAGAACTGTCCTGGGATAAAGAAGGACGTATGCCCCCCCCAACTACTTATTTGCAAAGAATGAGGAGATTTTCTATGATGTTGTGTTTTCCTTTTTATGTGCTTCAAATTGAAGTTATTAAATTTTATCTCAGAGACGGTCTCAAAAATGATGAGGAAGAATCAAACTTTGGGCCCTGGAATCAGGTGATGACATGAGAATCATGTATATAATGTTATTACATACTTACTCATGAAATAGAAACTATTTCCATGGTTTTCTTGGTTCTATAGAGGCAAAAATCTGTTTCTTAAAGTCTTTGGAAGCTGATCAATATAAAGCATTTTTATGTTTTTCTTTGTAGTGTATAGAGCATGAAATCAAGACCTTAGAAGATTTACAAGATGAATATGACTTTAAATGCAAAACCTTGCAGAATAGAGGTAAGAGTTAACATTTGAAGCAGTGCTCAATGGCTATAATTTTTTTATAACTACACGATAAAGAAGGCGAGTACCCCTTCATCTTTGCCAAGAACTTTATGATTCTGAATTGCTCGTATTGGCTTCTTGAGGACCCAGGGCAGTGTTCTCAACCTTATCACTGTTGACATTTTGGGCCAGATAATTCTCTGATGTGGAAAGCTTTCCTGTGCATTGTAGGATGATTCACAGCATTCCTGGCCTCTGCCCACCAAAAACCAATAGCATAACACCTCCCAAGCAGTGACAACCAAAACTGTCTCTGGACAATGCCAGATGACACCCGTGGGACAAGACCACCCCAGTTGAGAACTACTGCCTATTCACTTTATATATTGTGCTGAGCCCACTGATTGACATAGACTGATAGGTGTATGGGGTTCTCCTGCCCCAATACCTAAAGTTCTTCAGACATTCGAGATCCATGTGTATATTCTGCAGACCAGTCCAGCATTTTTCTCATGGTTTAGAACAGTTTCTCTCTATTCAGTTTTGTTGTTGTTGCTGCTTTTTTTTTTTTATTGATAGCAGCAACAGAAAATAACCCCAAAGTGTATAGAACAGGCAGGCACTGCTGTAACCCCAGTAATCATTTAGAGGCTACCACAGTTTATATGGGGAGAGGGTCAGTATGATTTGGGTAAAAAGTGAGAGAGAAAGGAACCCAAAACTGCTACTTCCTAATCATCTACTTCTCTTTCAAAATTACTGATACGTTTTGTATAAATTTTGTCACTTATATTCACTTAGGTAATATTCTGACCATAACTTAAGTACCAGACACAGTGCTGTCTACAATTTACATGGGCCATGGAAAATAAGAATTTTGTTTCAGTGTGTCTGGGTTTTATACTTAGGAATATTTTCTTGTTTTATTCAGTAAAGATTGAAGAAGATCAAATTTTGTCCTATCACCAGGTAGCATTCCCACTGTTTGTATCACATTTCTCCTAAATTTATGTGACTCTTGGTTTTGTCTTCTTAACCATCAACATTTTCTGCTCTCTCTCTCTTCACAGAACATGATGCCAATAGTGTGGCAAAGAATGAGCAGAAACAAGAACAGCTTTTACTCCAGAAGATGTATTTAATGCTTGACAATAAGAGAAAGGTAGTGATTTACTTTCTGGAATAATGTTTTAGTTTTGTCAGACTGTAAATAATGGACTTAAAGTTGAGAATAGAGCAAAAATAATCTTTGACCGCTTGGTTTAGAGCCCAAATTGAGAATGAAAGCATATCTACTTTGCTTTTTTAAAAAGTCTTAAAAATTCACTGATGAAAATGAATGTAAGGAAGCACACGTAGCTCAGTGTTGGAGAGACTGCTTCTCACGTACAAGGTCCCGGGTTCATTCCCTGGTACCTACTAAAATAGAATAGAATAGAATGGAAAGGAATAGAAATTAGGATATAATTTAATTCACTCTGTTTCCTCGTCACCCTTCAGGAAGTAGTTCTCAAAATAGCAGAGCTGTTGAACATCAGTGAACTTACCCAGAATGCCCTGATTAATGACGAGCTAGTGGAATGGAAGCGGAGACAGCAGAGTGCCTGTATTGGAGGACCACCCAACACTTGCCTCGATCAGCTGCAGAACTGGTAAGGTTCTCCAAGGCAGAAAATTGGCAGCCAACTGGCAAACCACATAAATGTGTAAAGTGCACATTTGAGCTATGTTGGTTAAGTGGACACTGTCAAAACTTTGGTTTAGGGTTTGATGTTGTCCAACTTCTTATGTTGGAAACAGCTCCTTGGAAAGCGCTGCATTATTCACGAGGTCACTGCGTCCAGCTGCATTCTGCTCGGTTAGGCGCACTCCTCTTCCAGGCATACGTGTGCCGTGGGAAGCATGACTCAATCCATTCCTGTGGGTGTGAGACCCTTTGATTGCATTAGACTCCATTAAGGCAGGGGTTCTTAACCAGGGGAAAAGATTTCAGGGGGTCCGTGAGCTTGAATTTAAAAAAATCAACCCAGTTAGATGTCCAACATGATATGCATGTTGCCTTGTTAAATACTTTACTACAGTTGAATGTTTTTTTTTTTCAAGATAAACAAGTCTGCACTTTGACATGTCTTTAAAAAATAAATTTTAACTTTAAAAAAAAAAAACATCAGTGTGGTTGTCACTTAACACATTTAGCAACTTGAGTCCTAATGGTTTATTTTAAAAAATAGTTTTTCTCGGCTTACATGAAGTAATAGTGTGTCGTGAGCCCTTTGTTCAGTCATTCATCCAGTAAATATTTATCAGATGCCTACTGTGTGCTAGCCACTGTGCTAGGACCTGGGGACACAAGGATAATGATTCTCGGTCTTTGCAGTACGGAGGTCTGAGTGTGGAGAGGGAGGAGAGGTGCAGTAATAATTCTATGCAGTAAAAGTTGACAGGGGCAATAACCAAGGAGCATCATTCACAGTTCCATGAAGGACAAAGGAAGGGGTCACCAGGAAAGGCTTCACAGAGGATGTGGTACTTGTGCTGACGCTTGAGCGTGCATAGGTGTGCTTTGTGGAGACCAGAGGGGAGGCATTCATTCCAGCAGAAAGAACAGCATGTGCAGAGGCACGGAGGTGAGGGTGACTGCACAGGTGGGGGCATGCAAGCACTGTGTCCTGGGAACCGGGAGAGAGGGCCACCAGGGAGGGGCATGAAGCAAAATGGAGCTGGCAGGAGATGGCATGCTCGGACCTGGGGACTTTACCCAGGCACTGGTGAGCCATGGCAGGCTTTTTATTTTAGCAGGCTGTACATTTTTCAGATTTTTTCTTTAGAAAGGCCACTGTGGCAGCAGCCTGGAAGATAGAATACAGACAGAAAGGCCACCGTTGGCGTGTTGGTGTGGTCCTGGTGAAGGCAACACAAGTTGAACTCCGGATAGAGCAGAGAGGGTGGAAGAGGGGGAATCCACAGGCCTGGGTCACAGAGTGGATATGGAGGGTGGGGACCTAGAACCATTGCCAAAGGCCCAAGGACCAGAGCCCTCATGAATTGCTGAATTTAATTGCTAATGTTTTGAATTGCTAATTAAAAAAAAATTGACAGTGAACATTCATTTTCGCTAATTGCCTATACATATCCCAGGTTTCTTGGGGATTAGATCAAAGCTTCCCAACCCAGTGTATCCCAGTGTGCCTGGCAATATTGAGCCCCAGTTCCCAGCATGGCATCTCTTGCCAGCTCCACTTTTCTTCATGCCCCTCCCTGGCACCCCTCTCCAGGGGTGTCTGGGGCCCCCAGTGGTCACTTCAGGCCATAATGAGCCTCCTCTAGTGACACAAATGCTCCCCACCATCCCTGGCTCTGCTGCACAAATATTATCATTTTCTCCACGTGCCACAACCCAAATAAAGTTGGGAAGCACAGGGTCAGAGCCTCCTCCAGAAGTCAATTGGATGGGACCTCACCCAACCAACATTATCCTGCCTTCTCTTTCTGTGGCCCAGGGTTGCTCTCTCAGTGCCTTAATGCATGCCTTGAACTGGACTCAAGGATTGACACCACAAAGTGAAGTCCATGTTTTCAAATGGGGAGAAGATGTTTTTAAAAGACTTTCTTCCATCATTACTCCAGGCAAATAATGCATCACTTCCACAGTGGAATTGCCTCAGAGTCCTAGTTACCTTTTCCAGTTGGTTTACTGTAAGGAAAGAAGGCTGTAAAAGCAACAGCTGAGTTTACTCATTGACTTTATTGCTCTATTTTTAGCATCTAGACTAAGCCTATCGCCCCCTTTTGGTTCTGTGAAATAATGATCTTTGTTCCTTCCCCTCCATCCCGACCCTAACCTTGAGGGAACAGCTCCCGCAGCTTCAAGGCCGCCCCCCTAGCCCCCTCGGCACTGCTTGGTCACTCCACTCTGTCAACATAAAGCCTGCAGTGGCTCCTTCCTGCCTCCTGCGTCGCCCCTTATGCATGTGCCCTACCAGCTCCCCTGCTCCTCTGCCTGCCCCCTCTTTGTCCTGCCCCGCTCTTTTTGTTAACTTCGTATTGTAATGATGTATATATATATACACTCACAACTCAAATTTCCTTTTCTAACCATTTTCAAGTGTACAATTCAGTGGTATTAATTACCATGACCAACATCCATTACCCAAACTTTTTTATCCCCTCAATCAGAAACTATGCACCCATTAAGCAGTAACTTCCCTTTCCCCTCATCCCCTGGTCCCCAATAACTTGTATTCTAGTTTATGAATCTATGAATATACTTGTCCTAATTATTTCATATTAGTGAGGTCATACAATATTTGTCTTTTTGTGTCTGGCTTATTTCACTCAACATGATGTCTTCCACCTTCATCCATGACATGGCATGTATCAGTGCTCTGTTCCTTTTTATGGCTGAGTAATGCTCATGAGCATATATACCACATCTTGTTTATCACTTCACCTGTTGGAGGACACTTGGGTTGCTTCTACCTTTTGGCAATAGTGAATACTGTCGCTTTGAATATTGGTGTATAGCTCTCCGTTTGAGTCCCTGCTTTCATTGTTTTGGGGTATATACCTAGAAGTGGGACTGCCGGGTCATAGAGTAATTTTATGCTCAACTTTCTGAGGAACTGCTAAACTCTTTTCCACAGTGGCTGCAACATTTATATTCCTACCAGCAATGTACAAGAGATCCAATTTCTCCAAATCCTTGCTAACACCTGTTGTTTTCTTTTTTTTTTTTTTAAATAATAGCCACCCTAGAGGGGATGAAGTGGTGGCCCTCCCCTTTTAAATCCCAGTTGTTTTTAAAGGTCAGTCAAAGTCACATATCACCTAGACTCTGTGCCCCCACCCAGCTCTCCATGATTAGATCTCAGTCATAGGCAGAGGTTTTTGATCAGTGTATGTGAGTTTTTCCTCCCTAAATAACTAGGCTCCTTCCTGTCAGGAACCTCACTGTTTTCCCTGTTCTCCCTGCGGGGTCCAGTGCTGGGAGGTAGAGAACGTCCTGTGTTGCCTGTAACCACTTGTTGGTTTCCAGGATCCAGGGACCGCGAGGTTCTCAAAGGCAGCTTTGAGACTGTTTGTAACAGAGACACCTGTGTCTTGTGCCTTTCCAGGTTCACCATAGTTGCAGAGAGTCTGCAGCAGGTTCGTCAGCAGCTTAAAAAGCTTGAGGAGTTGGAACAGAAATACACCTATGAACACGACCCTATCACAAAAAACAAGCAAGTGCTGTGGGACCGCACCTTCAGTCTTTTCCAGCAACTCATCCAGAGGTAACTTGAGGCAGATTTATTTGCACCTTGTGTGATTATTTTACACAGAGGAAAATTTTATGGTAATTCAGATAATTTAAAAGAGTTTAATAGCTTATATAAATTTTTGGCAAAAAAAAAAAAATCCCCAGAATTTCCTCAGATAGCCAGCCCTTTTCTTGAATTCCTTGTTTACACAAGTAGCCCTTCATTCTTTTGGCCACCTAGGCTGATAACAGTAGTAGCTTTTTCCCCCTCCTTCCTCTCTGGCCAGTCTGTGCCGAGACCTAGCATGTCTACCCTCGAGATATGTCCTCTCCTTTCTGTAACATGGCCTCCTCACATTTCAGGCTCTCAGCTCTCTTTTTCTGAACTCTTACATAATGGCCTCCCAACTTGTCCTCCTCCTCAGCCCTTTCCTTAGTTCCTCCTACTAAGTGCTGTCCCAGAGCAGAGCTCCAATCGGGTTCTTCATCACCTTCTGCCTCAGTCTGCCAGGGCTGCTGTAACAAAATACCACAGACTAGTTGGCATAAGCAGCAGGAACTTATTGGCTCACAGCTTGCGGGCTGGACTTCCAAAATCAAGGTAGTGGCAGGCCATGCCTTCTCTGAAGTCTGTAGGCTGGTGGTGGCTTCCTGGCTGTCAGTCTCGGCCTCCGTCACATGGTGTCTGTCTCCTTGGTCTACTCCTGCAGCTTGTACTTCCATGTCCAGTTTTCCTTTGATTGTATGGAAACCAGTCATCCCAGATTAAGGCCCACCCTGACTCAATTTGACCTCATCCAAGTAGGATTTTCGAAGATCTTGCTTACAGATAAGTCCACACCCACAGGATTAGGACTTGCCCGTGTCCCTGTGGAGGGCGTGAGTCAGTCCCCAGTACTAATCCAGGTGGAGCCTTCGACAGGATGTCCACGGCCCCACCCCTGCAGCCTGGCCCTGGCAGCCACTCCAGGCTTGGCTTCCATGGATACCCCATTTCCCAGTCAGATGTGATGTCTTGCTGTTCCTAGGCCCGCCCTAGGCACTGAATCAGTCTCCATGCCTCTTCTGACAATATTTGCCCTCCTCTGAGTCTTCCACTCTTGTACCTGCTTTTGAAATTATACCATCTTGAAAGTTTCAGCTCATATCTGATCTTTGTGAAATTACTTTTTCTAGAGTCCCCAAACAGGTGTTATCTCCCTTCCAGATTTGCATAGTTCACTCTTTCTCCCTCTCCCGTTCTGCCTTTTATTATATAGCTGTATTTTTGTTATCTTATTGTAAATTGGAAGGTTCTAGAGGACACAGACATGGCTTTGTCACCCTTTTCCCCAGCAAGGCCTAACCCTGAGCCTGGCTAGCAGTAGGTGTTCCAAACATTCTTAGCAGATAAATAAATGTCACTGCCTGGGAGGGTGGGAATTCTTATTGCAAGTAATTTTTTTAAAGCCAGCCTGAAATAATAAAAATGTCTTGTGTTCCCTGTCGCCATTATCCAAACATGAATGTTTATATTTTGGGTTTTAAAATAAGGGATACTTACTTGGGTTGTTTAGTATAAATGTGATTCTGAATGCAGATTTGCAATTGAATATATTCAGGGTTTTCCTTGTTGAAGAGTATAGTGGGTCATTACAATCATTCTGGTTTTGTTGTGTGTAAATTAGATTTTAGGATTTCTTTTCTGATAGACTAGGAAACATGACTTTATTCATATAGCTTGTCAGAATCTTTCAGACTTCTTTTTTTGGTGTGTCCTCTGATCCTCTTTCCTCTTTAGGAAAAATCATTATTTACTGCCTCAACCATAATGGAAATGCTAATTTATTTACAATTTCTTGGGTATTTACAGTTCATTTGTAGTGGAAAGACAGCCTTGCATGCCAACTCATCCTCAGAGGCCACTGGTCCTGAAGACAGGGGTACAATTCACCGTGAAGTTGAGGTAATACCAAAAAAATGTAACTGTAATTCAATCTGCTGCTTATTAACTAGTTTCTACTCCTAATTTCTTTTCACAGAACCATTATATAGAATGATTTAGAAGAAATACTTTTGCAGTAGTCATTTTAACATGAATTCTTATTTAGAGTATCCAAGAGTCTGTTTTTTATATTTAAAGTAAAAATATAACAGATATAGATATATATACACTCACACCTGATTTTCTCCAATTGTAAAAGTAATACATGCTCACTGTATAAAGGAATCCAAACCCAATAGAAATGTATTTAGTAGAGAGTAGTAGTTCCTAGCAGCCTCGTCCCCTCTGGTGCATGATTCTTTAATGAACCCCTGAAACTGTCTGCGGTGTGTGTAGATGTGGATTTATGACATGTATGTTTTCCTGGTAAGTGGATTCATAACTTTCATCAGATTTTCCAAGTTGTCTGTCATCTAAACATCTGTAGACAAGCACAGTAGACAGTCCAATGTCTGTCCTTCAAGAATTTTGTCCATGTCTAGACGAGTACATACACACACACACACACACATAAATAAATATATACATAAAATGTTTCAGTTTTGAAAACTGGGTTTACACTATATATATTGTTTCATGGCTTACTTTTTCTCCTTAACGTTATAGAAATGTTTCCATGAGAGGACACATGACCTTAAACTTTATTCTGTTGAATGGCTGCAATCATTTAACCATTCCTCTTGATGTGCAGCTGGACTCTGAAGAACTGGACTTGCCTCCTGAGTTGGCCCAAATCCTTTTTTATAGGGTGCTACTGATTTAGGTCAATGGGTGGTGCTTTCCCTGGCTACCAGTTTTATAGTGCCACACTCAAGCGGCTGTGGAGCTCTCGAACCCACAGACAGAAGGGGCACTAGAGATTTATCCCACCCTCCTGCTCCACTAAATGCAGCAGAGAGGGGTGTGAGGAGTTCCTGAATCTCCAGCTTCTCAGAGGGACAACTGCCTCTCCACGCAGCACTCCTCCTTTTTCTCCTTCCACACTCCTGTCTTAAGATTATGGATTTGACTCTCATTTTCCTGACTATGGGTGAGAGTTTTTATTTTCTTCCAAAGGGAGGTATAAGTTAGAATGTTCTTTTTTTTTTTTTAAAACCCATATCCATGGCAAAAAGTAGAAATTTTGAGAAAACCCAGCATTGGCTAAGTTATGTAGGGAAACAGGTACCCCCACTAACTTTTGGTGGGAATGTAAATCAGTGCTGCTCTCTATCAGAATTTAATGTTGCAGTTTTGCCTCAGGATTTTCAAAGCTCAGAATTTATCCTATCAATACAATTTAAAAATATGCCAAGAAAGATGTATGAGGATGTCAAATCCAGCACTAATTGGGGTGGTGGGGAGCAGAAATGTAAATGTCCGTAGATTGGAGATTGACATAATAAATACATTGTAAGAAATAATTTCTTAAGTAATGACTTTTGTTTTTCTTTCCAGACTGCTGGTGAAGTTACAGGAGCTGAATTATAATCTAAAAGTCAAAGTTTTATTTGACAAGTAAGAGATCTTTAACATTATCTAAAATACATGTACTGTTGAAATGCCGTTTTTGTTAACCAGACTCCATCTCCTCCCTTAAACGAGTACATTTGCTGACTGTTCAGCAAGTGGCTTCCTTGGCTACACTGAGGAAAATTTGTATCAATAGAGACCGAAGCCTGAGGTCAGGATCCTGATGATGCTGTGGGTGAGCAGAGGCTCTTAGTTGGACCGTGAGGGCCAGCACTAATGGTCCTAGCAGATCCAAATAGATAGCTCCTTTTCTAGCTTCCCCTAGAGCTGATGTCAGCATGAACGTGCCTTTGTACATTATAAATGAACTGGAAAAGGAATGTATTTTATGCAGATGAGATTGTAATTATCAAGCAGGTAGACTAGGGATGCCAGCCTGTCCACTTACCTCAGGCAACCCCAGAGGACAGTTCTTGACCAAATGCAAGGCCAAGGGTCGACCTGACTGCCTTGACTCTGCTTGTTGTGGGGTTGTTGAGTGAGGTCAGTGGCGTTTTGGGAGAGCTGCGTGGAGCTGTGGGATTCACCCTTGTCTCTTCTGGGCAGTAAGGTCCCAGGTACCCAGGATCTCAGATGGAGGTCCAAATGGACAGGCCCATCCCATTGTGCCCTTAGACTCTAGACCTAGATACATCATTAAGGAGCAGCATGGGATTTTCCCCCTCGATACATTTCATGCTTTTGTTGGCTTGTGGTAACATACCAGTTGAGCAGGTTTCAAGAGCATTTATGATACTCCAGATCATTTTCCTCTGGCTTTTTGTCTCTTTCCACTCCTGTAAGAATGTTCTTACTTGGCCACAGTCTTTGCCTTTAATTTTTGCCCCTGCCATCATTATTGGTTTCTCAGTGTATCAGTTACCTTTTGCAGCATAACAAAATCAGAGGCTTAAAACTCAAAAACTTATTCTCTCAATTTTGTGGGTCTTGGTGGTTCTTCTGGTTGTGGCTGGCTTGGCAGGAGCTGGTTGGTCTAGTGTGAGGTCTGAGGTCTCAGCGGTATGACCAGGTCCTCCTCCATGCATCTCTGAAGGAAGCCGGCCTGGGCAGTGTGCAGCCGCTCTAGCGGCCTAGACCCGGAGCTTATACAGCAACCCCCGTCACTTTCTGCTTGTTAAAGCAAGTCAAGCCCAGCCCCGATTCAAGGGATAGGGAAATACATACCATCTCTTGAAAGGAGGAGCTACAAAGGTTTAGTGACCATTTGCCACATTCTGTTTTAGCTCAGTATCTTTTCCAGTTTGTTAATGCTTTTTTGTTTTTTCTGTCTGTTCCAGTCGCTGATTTTTTTTCTTAGCTTTGAGAAAGCAACTTTTATTTAAATTCTTTTTCTTTGCAAGCAGGGGAAAAAAGTCTCGTAGGTAATGGTGATTGTCATTTACAAAAGCATGACCTGGTTGTGGTAGGGAAGGAAGGGTAGCTAACTCACTTCACTGGAGAGGGCCCAGAATTTCTAACCTGCACCAATAGCATCGACAAAGTAATTACTGAATTCATATACCAGGCAAAGCCTCTCAAGATTTGAAACTCACGTTTAACATTCAAGCTTGCCAGATCTCCCAAATAATTGACTATTCTGATACTTTCATGAGAGCATTAAAGAGAGCAGAGACCAAAAATGAGAAAATTAAGCTGGTCACCCTGGAAGGTCCTGAGTCCTGTAACCACAGAGCAGTGAGTGTTTTCTGTGGAATCCACAGTGCTTAGCACAAGGTAAGTAGTAGTTCAATAAATAATAGCTTACATTTTAATTAATTAGCTCACTCCTCACAATATCCTATGGGGTTGCTTGTTAGCATGTTGTGTAAAGAGGAGCATGAGGCCCCAGGTCACTCAGCAGAAGCTGGCAGAGGTGGTACTGATTGCTTGAGGGAGTGAGGGAGTGAATGAAAGGGCCAGATAACCCACAGATATAAATGTATTTTTTATTTATCTTTTACTTATAGACGTATTTTAATATTTTAATTAAAGCTTTTTTTTTTTTTTTTTTGGCAGAGATGTGAATGAGAAGAATACAGTAAAGGGGTATGTGAAGTACTTTGCACTATATTTTGTTATCTTTTTTGTTTGTTTAATAGTTCAAAGCCTTTTAAATACTTCTATCTTGTGTTGCATAGATTTAGAAAGTTCAACATATTGGGCACACATACAAAAGTGATGAACATGGAGGAGTCCACCAATGGAAGTCTGGCGGCAGAGTTTCGACACCTGGTACGGAGCCCAATTTTCCCCTTCTTTTATGTTGTCGCTGGTCTATTAGAACTTTTTACAGTAGAGCAGCCTGCCCGTGAAGCTGTGTGATGTGGAGTTCCCCTTAGGAGAAGACTTTCCAGAGCTTGTGGCTGGCAACTGACTTCTCATCACCACCACTTGGGGAATCTTTGTCCCTCCTCTTTTTCCTGGGACTTTGCACTCTGCTTTCTCCCATTCTGTCTCCTGGACATACTCCTTTGGGGAGAACACAGAAATAATCCGCACTTGCCACTTCCACGTGTTACTGACACTTTCTCCAAACTCTGTGATTTCCCGCAAAGGCTACGCCTCTGACCAGTCCTTCTCCCGCCCTTCATGTGTGACTGTACCCCAGGGGTCTCTCCTCAGCCCCCTTCAGCACATTCTTCTTCCTGGAGTCTCGCCTACAATCACTGCGTCCACTGCAGCCTGTTTTATCTTCAGAGAAGTAGGGGCCACTCCATTAGGCAGTAGAAATCTAGCAGGAGTGTTTTAAGTGGGCAGTTGTCTACTTGCAGCCTCAGTGAAAATGTGGGGCTCGCCAGCTGTTCCGAAGAAGGGCTGGTGGTGAGCCAGGCACCCTCCCTGAGCCCTGAGCCTGCAGAGAAGTTTTTCATTAATCACTATCTTATGAATCAACACAACTCATAACTAGGGAGCTAGCCATTGTGTGAGAGCCTTGGTCCAAAAGCAGGAGTACTGACAGAAGCCAGAGCTCTCTGGGCACCCCAGCTGCTCCTGTGAAATCTCAGGGATTGAAATCCTTTTGAGAGCATTCTTAGTTGGGCCTGGGGTCCCTGGGCCTAACCTGGAAGACTGTGCAGAAGGAAGCGGGTGGGGGAAGAGAAGCTGTACCCTGAGTCACAAGTGACAGGAAGCAGTTAGGAAGGTAGCGGGGAATCGTTCAGGAGAACTTTGCAGGAAGCAGGATGTGATTCTCTGGGATGCCTCCAGGCCCCGTGGAGTTTACAGGATGTCAGGCTGCTACCTGCTCACGAACCCACACCAGGATTATTTCATCTCTTACCCGTGTGAATGTGGTTTCACATCCCTTCTTATTTCTAGTCCTAACTTTTGTCTGGTTTGTAAATGAAAACAGCAACTCTGGAAATTAACGTGCCATTGACTAGGATGGTTTCTTGTTTTATAGCAACTGAAAGAACAGAAGAATGCTGGCACCAGAACTAATGAGGTGAGAGTCTGTCTTGTGAATGGGCCCTAACCAGGCAGGGGTGTCATGAGGGCAGGTCAGTGCCCTGGACACTGGCTTGGGACACCTCACAAAGCAGCGAATGAGCTTGGGACTTCATAGGGCAGCAGCTATGGCAGGCTTTTGTACTATCCACATCTTACAGGTGAAGGAACTGAGTCACAGGAACTAAGAGTTCACCAGGAACTACTGTCAGAGCGGGAACTGGAGGCCTGTTATATTACTGCTGTGCTGGAAAGATCACTGTGCTGAGACAGTTTTCTTGCCATTTTATCCCTTCCCCAATGGCAGCTTCTTTCCTTCATTATTTTTTACAAGCTTGAGGAGTTAGGTTTGTGATGCATTCAAAAATGAAATATGGACAAAGGAGAGAAATGTCTGGTGTTGTTTTGGTTTGGAAAGTTTTGTCCTTTGTGTATGCACGGCCTGCCCTCCTTCCACCCCCTTAGCAGTGGAGGCTTTGTGGACTGATGGGACCAACTCTGCCTTGGGAGCGCAAGGACTCTCTCTAGCCCTGGTTTGGACCTTAAAGGTCTTTGTGACCTTGGCGAGTCACTTAACCACCCTGGGAGTTAGTTTCCTTTCCTGTAAACCAGGAGAGCAGCTGCCTCTTCCTAATTCTAAATTGTGACACTCACATGAGGTAATGTTTATGGAGGCATTTTGAAAGCCAAGTCTTTCTTCCCAAACTAAGGCACTTTATGACCTGCTGGCCTTATGCGAATCAGTAGATCTGAAGTGCATGTATGCTTTCCACCCCCTGTCTGTGTGAGGTGTGTAGCCACAGCGGGCGGGGCTGTGGGTGGGCAGGTGGGGGCCGAGGGCCAGGAGGCCTCTGGTCATGAATAAACCCATAAGAAGCTATTTCCCTATTGATGATGATTTTTCTTGCCATCATTTCATCTTTGAGAACACACTGAGATAGCCACAATAATTAAATCTGGGCTAGACTATTGAAAATTGGAGACTTAGAATTCTGAGTTGACACTGATTGGATTCAGGATTTACGTGATCGCCTGCAGTATTTATTAAGCTTTTGAAAGTTGTAGGATCTATGAATGTATTGTTTCTTTTCTTTTTTTTCTTTTCTATTTTAAGGGCCCACTCATTGTTACTGAAGAGCTTCACTCCCTTAGTTTTGAAACCCAGTTGTGCCAGCCTGGTTTGGTAATTGACCTCGAGGTAAGACTCACATGGTCCAAAAGTAGAAAACATTTTTTAATTTTTTACTTTTAATTTCTATATACATATTTTTATTGATTTTTGTTTCAGAGATATTTACCTAATTGCTAAAAAAGATGATCTTTTCTGGCTAATATTATCTTGACGTTAATGTAATGGTTCAGGAAGTTGGAGAATGGAATTAACCTTCAAAGTCTATAAGCTAAATGTTCAAATGGAGATACCCTATGCTAATTTTTTATATTAAGCCTGGAGACTTATTTTTTAACTGAATGTCCTATCAAAGATAAACTGAACTAGGATCAAAAGGACATAACTTAACATTTTTAGTTTTCAAGTATAGCTTCATGCACATTTACAGATAATCTGCTGCTTATTTTTTGAGGCTGCGGAGTTCTCTGAAGGCCCTCTTTCCGGGACTCAGACAGTCTCAAGGTCTTTTCATCTTTCAGACGACCTCTCTGCCCATCGTGGTGATCTCCAACGTCAGCCAGCTCCCGAGTGGTTGGGCCTCCATCTTGTGGTACAACATGTTGGTGGCAGAACCTAGGGTATGGAAAACACACTTGCTTTCATACCAGGGGTTAACCAGGGGCCCTGGGCTCTAGCTCCTGCTTATCTGAAGTAGCCCCTACCAGCTAGATGTTGACAGAAAAATGACCTTACTCACCTGGCTTTGCTGAAGTCTTGAGTAATTCTCGAAAACTGAAGCCTGTGTATGTGTCAGATGTATTAGAAATGAGAATTATGATTCCCCTTCTATATGAATAAGCTTGGGCAATAGATGAATTTCATACAACTTTTATTGAGGAAGAGTCCCTTTAGTGTTGTTCCTTTTATTTAAAGTATACATCTACTACCCAATGTGCACCACTCTTAGAGTTTGGATACTCAGCTGAAACTCCTAAAAATGCTCCTGTTAATTAATTATTTCTTTTCCCCTGTTGTGAAAATGTCTGTCATATAAACTAGAATCGAACTTTGAGACAGGTTCATGTTTTAATGTCTAGCTTGTTACTAATGGCCTTTCAGTGGCCCTTAAGCTTTTGGGTGTTTTCTCTTTAGAATCTGTCCTTCTTCCTGAACCCGCCTTGTGCACGATGGGCTCAACTTTCAGAGGTGCTGAGTTGGCAGTTTTCTTCTGTTACCAAAAGAGGTCTCAATGTGGACCAGCTGAGCATGTTGGGAGAGAAGCTTCTTGGTATGAGCGTATTAACTTTTTTGTGTGTAAAAAAAATTGACATTCATGAAAATATCTGTACTTGCTCTTTTCCCCTCCTTGCTATCTAATTTGTTAAAAGTAGAAGAGTGTTAAAATCTTTTGGCTTTTCAAGCTGCAGTTTATTGTGGCTAAATGAGGACTATACCTCACCTTGGAAGGAGATACTGACCTGATGAGAGTTAAATGAATCATTTCCCCAATTGTCTATTGTTACATTTCTGAGATGGGTTTTTGAATTAAGAAAAATATATTACTTGTGGCTAAAATAAGTTCTTTGAGAAGAAAGGGGAAGTCTTATTAACCTTGGGGAGAAAAAGGAAAGTCCCTGGCATGGTAGGAGTAAGGTTCTGGGGCCTTCCCTCTGCACAGTGGGAACCCCGGGCTTTTCCATGAGGTGGGCCCAGGTTGAAGAAGACACTATCCACAGCAAGAGGCCATCCCTCTGACAGGCAGTTCTGCCAGATTGGGCAGGATCCAGGCCGTGGTGGAGTAGTCCCTGTGTGACTAACATCAGTGAATTTATTAGGCTTCCACACTAAGCAAGTGAAAGACCCAGTGATTTCAAGGTCAGATCTTCAGTGGATTTTGGGAGTATCTGAGCTGTTTCTCTGAGATGCTGTAGACAGCTTTGATCGATACTGGCCCTTTGCACAACAGAACTGCCTATGCTGCAAACACCAGTGGGCTCTTCCTAACCAGATGGCTCTCAACAGTGCCTTCTCTTGGCCATGTCTGTGCAGTGGGGGTTTTGTACTACTTGATAAAAAGTATAAAATTCACTTTATCCCATTTCCTTATTTGGTGAGAGTTAAGAAAGATCTCTTCTGCATGTAATGGCTTATTTGAGGTTCTTTTAGAAGAAAGAAAATGGGCTTACCTCATCTCATAGCCTGGGCTGCTTCAGTTTTCATAGGTAATCTCTCACCCGGCTTTTGATTTGGATCAGACTGCCCCCTCTACCCCCTCTTGCCCCCGCCATGTCCTTTTTGGAGGAGGGCCCCAGGAAACACCTCACTAATGTCTAAAATAAGCTTGTAAAGTCAAGTTTATTGTGGGACTGGGGGTGATTTGGGACTTAGTTTGAACTTGGAAAAGTTGGAATACTTGGTTATTGGGGGAGAGAAGTCTGCTGAGGAAGTAAAGGGAAGCAGTGGGAAATAGTGAGTAGAGAGGGACTCTGTCAAGGCTCCTCTAGAAAGCTAGTGGACAGGCTTAGAGTTAATGCAGGAGGCAAGACCAAAAGGATGACGGTCTTGGTAAGCAAAGTAACTTAAGAGGTATTTTAAGAGGAGCATTCTCCTCTTTTCAGAGGAGAGGGAGGGAGTGGATGGTGAGGCTTTTTGGTGTTTCCCCCTTTCCTAAGAAAGGAAGGTGCCCCAAAATACGCCATCCATTCATTTGTGCCACTAAAATCAAACCCATGTACACATTTTTAGACTGTTTTAATCATGTCCTTTCTTATCACATATGATAATTGCTCAATTAACCATGTACATACAAGTCTTCCCTTTTTGGGTGTTAGCTCTTTTCTTGGAACACAAATGTAAGAGCCATTAGTCCAATCAGAATTGGTTTCTATTTGCTGGTGAAGCTTGCTTTTATTGTTTAGGTCCTAATGCTGGCCCTGATGGTCTTATTCCGTGGACAAGGTTTTGTAAGGTGAGTGCCAGGTGGATTTTATGCCTATCTGAGTTGTTTTTGCTTGTTGTACAGGTTCTTATATTTCTTGCCGCCGTCCTCACTTAACTGTTTGCTTACTTTGGCATGGCCCCGCTCAGCCAAGGAACCCCTAGGCCAAGTTGTTTACTTTCCTTCAGGGTAGAAGGTTGGTATCCAAGTGTGAGTCTGACAGGAAGCACCTGCCTGCCCGATATTCTTTCATATCCAAAATGAGTCTTGCGCTCCCTCCCCCTGGCCCTTGCCTGGCAGCATTTAAGCCACGTCCTTGTTCCTGCGGAATGGCTGGGGCCAGGTGCGTGCTGGCCAGCCTGCCCGAGCAGAGGGACACATGGAGCTGACTAGTGTGAGGGGAGCTTCATTTCCGTGATTCCCTCGCTGGCTTGTTACTGTTTGGAGAGGGAAGCAGAGCCTGGCCAAGGGAAATGAAGCCCTGGGTGTCTGAATGCTGATAAGAGGGGAGGGACTGTGGTTCCTGTGGCGGTGATGACATTCCTGTCGAGGAATTGCTGTTGCTCTGCACAGCCCTTCTAGCTCTAGCAGCTGGGGAGTCTGTACAAATCAGCACCTTATCCTGGGGTAGGGGTGGAAGTCGCTGGGATTTCTGTGTCACTCATGAGTGCCTTTGTATGATTTCAGGAAAATATAAATGATAAAAATTTTCCTTTCTGGCTTTGGATTGAAAGTATCCTTGAACTTATTAAAAAACACCTGCTGTCTCTCTGGAATGATGGGTAAGGGCGATTGATAGAAGTATTTTTGAAACATATTCTTAGCTCATGCTCCCTGACTGCAAGGCCGAGACAGGCCTGACCTGGACGTCACTATTTGACACACAGCAGAGGCACGTGCTCATGGGGCGTCCTTTCAAGGCTTCTTGAGAATGGAACCTCATAGGATGAAACATATCCTTTTGTGTTATACATATATGTATTTTCAAAGCTATGTTAAAAAAAAAAACAACTCTGTCATCATGCATGCATTCATTCAACAAAAATTTCTTGAGCAACTACTATGTTACTTATAGGAAGGAAGAAAACAAAACTTTTCAACCCAGTAAATTGTTTCTATTTAAATCATTCCCAGGGTCAGCTGATATGTCAGTGAAGGCTTTAACTAGATCAGAAGTTCTAGAACATGAAAATATATTTCCTGGGCCTTCCTCTCTAGTGCAAAAAGATGCATGAAATTCAGATATTTTCATGATCTTTAAAATCAGCCTGTGAAAATAAAATTCTTATAAATCTAGCAAGTATTTATTTATTAAGCATCTATAGCATTCTACTGGCAGCATGTTAGTGATTTTAAAAAATTTTTATTTTTAAAGAAGCTTTAGATTATATAAATGACACATCAAAAATATAGGGGATTCCCATATACCCCATCCCCTCCCCCTCCCACACTTTTCCCCAATAACAATATCTTTCATCTGTGGTATATTTGTTAGAATTGATGAGCACATATTGAAGCATTGCTACTAACCATGGTCAATAGTTTACATTATGGTTTACACTTTGCCCTGCACATTTTTATAGGTTTTGACAAAATTTTCAATGGCCTGATCCATCATTGCAGTGTCATGTAGAGCAATTCCAGTGTCCCAAAAATGTCCCATGTTATACCTGTTCTTCCCTCTCCTTCCCCTCAGAACCACTGGCTTACCATATGTTCTTTTGTCCAGTTTCAGTCTTCTAGATTTATAAGTTAATGTGAAAATTAAAATCATGATTGAACCAAAGTACCTCTGTCCATCCTCTGTCAATGTCCAGGTGTATTGTGGGCTTCATCAGCAAGGAGCGAGAGCGCGCCTTGCTGAAGGACCAGCAGCCTGGGACGTTCCTGCTTCGGTTCAGTGAGAGCTGCCGGGAAGGCGCCATCACCTTCACCTGGGTGGAGAGGTCCCAAAATGGAGGCGGTAAGCCATGGACCGCTGAGCACACATGCTCCTGTGTGTGCACTGGTTGCCCCATGTTTGTGAAAATAATTTCTTCTCTGCAAAGCAGCTCACACAGATAATAAGCTTTTGACATAAAATTGCAGATCCTGCACTTACGCCCAGCTGAGGCTCCCAGACAGCATTTGATAAATCACCATGAATGTTTGTGCCTCAGTGCCTAGAATGTATTGTGGAAAAGATGGTTTCTAAAAGATAAGGCCACATTTTTTCGTTTTTGACGGGTTTGTTATCTGTAGATCCGGGAATTGAGTCAGTATAACCTGTAAACAGTTTTTGAAAGGAAACATTCTCCACAGGCATAAACTTCCAGACACACAAAGGGTAATTCCACATTGAAATACACAGATGTGTTGCTTTACAGAAATGAGATGAAATAATTTTCTTTTTCTAAAGTGATTGCCTAAAAATGTGTAAGCTTAAATTTGCAACTGGAGACTCTGAACCTCTATAGGCTGCTGAGAGAACCTTCCTTTGCAAGTCAGGTGTTCAGTAGGTGGCTGGAGCAAGTGCTGAGACTACCTAAAACTGCTTTGTGCATCAATTGGGAAAGTGGTCCTTGGATCTGGGTGGACTTGAGAGGAACCTGGAAGGCATTTTCTGCCCAAATATCTCCCCCTACAGCTCTGAAATTCCATCAATAAAAGGTTACTTCTTTAGAGATTAGAACATGTTTTGGCTTTCAAAGACCCTTTAAAAGAGCAGATATCGACTTCAGCTGCACATTGAAGTCACCTGGGGAGCTTTAAAAATGCTGATGCTGGATCCCCATCCCTGGACTCTGACCTGACTGGTTCAAGGCCTGGCCTGGCTCTCGGGTGTACAGGCTTTCCAGGTGATTCTAATGAGCAGCCTTGGTTGAGAACTGCTTGAAAGCTCTGGTTTCTCTTTGATGTAAATAAATCTGTAATCTTCAACTAAAAATAAAAGCTTAACAGTTTTTAAATTCTGATTGGAAACATATTACTCTATTTTTCTCTTAAATTTCTTAAAAATAAAACAACTTTGTCCCTCTAATCAAAATCCAGTTCTTTTCTCCCCGTATGGATGAGGTGGTCAGCTAGGGACAGGTCTGGGGGGAGGCCCCACCACTGATCACTTCTGTGCAGCTGTGAGCCAGGGGATTGGGGACAGGGGCTGTCAGGATGGAGCAGCTGCATGTTTATCTTTTGATATATATTGAGTTTCTGCTTCACCAAACGAGCTGGATAAGACTTGGAAAGCCTTGGCATTATAAAACAGGTCTCTGGGGATGAGGCTGGAAAATGATGAAAAGAAAGTGATTACTTTTCACTCTTGCTTCTAGTTTGCTATATTTGGAGGATTGGAGGAAAACTGATTTATTCCAGTGACTTCTATGCTTTCAGTGGGAAGATGCAACAGGATGGGATGCTTTTCTTGTTCTTTTTATTTCTTCTTCTGATGAAAGGGCAGGAGAGCTTGGAGCAGAGTCTGGGGTAGGTGGTAGATGTTAGAGCCTGCCCTTTTACTCTTCTCTACTGGCAGTATGCTTCCTGAATGAGCTGAGAGATGGGGAGAATGTGCTAGCAAACCAAGGATGAAGAAGAACCTTTGATGACCAGAGAAGCTGAACCAGGGCAGCACCAGCCACTAGGACTTAGGACCCCAGTGTAGTCTGAGGTTCTAAAGCTGAGTCCCCCCAGCTCCTGAACAGCAGCCTCTGGAGTGTGTACCCCTAAGAGTGACGATGCTGGACAATTTAGGAAGGAGAATTCTAATTAAGCCTGGAAATAAGAGCAGGAGTGAATTAAGCTGTGCTTTATTACATTAAGGATTAGCGGGGAAAGTAGCAAATAGGGTCTTTTTTGTTTAACAAGTTGTTTTTCATGTATTGTCATTCTTTGTTTTAATAAAAAATTGTATTTTTTTGATATAAAAAGAAAAACAGAAAGTGATCTTATCTTTTAGTAACGTTATCTGTGCCTTAAGCCAAGGTGATCCAAGTAGTAATTATTTCTTTATCTGCCTATGGGTAGCATGTTGTCAGAGATGCAGGCTTTTAAAGCTGTTTAATCATCCTCTTTTGGCCAGATTTGCAAATCTGAGCATATAATAACAAATGCACTATTTTTGAGAGTGACTGCATTTATATTTCCTCTTTTAGAGAAAGGATTATAATTTAGTTAGAAATAAAACTATACATTCTTATCTGTTGTAACTTTTAAACTACTATGAGTTTTTACCAGGTTCACTCAAATCTGTTCTATAGTGTTTTCTTCTCTCCTCTATTATTTTGGGCCATTCCATGGGGCTCACTCAGGTTTTCTTCTTTTTAGAACCTTACTTCCATGCGGTTGAACCCTACACGAAGAAAGAACTTTCTGCTGTTACTTTCCCTGATATCATTCGCAATTACAAAGTCATGGCTGCTGAAAATATTCCAGAGAATCCCCTGAAGTATCTGTATCCAAATATTGATAAAGACCATGCCTTTGGAAAGTATTACTCCAGACCAAAGGAAGGTAAGTGGGGAGAGCAAGCAGTCATTGATTGCCCTGATGAGCAATAAATAGCTCATCACAGTCATTTCTTGCAACTGAGTGTTCTTGTTTTGTTATTGTCCAAAGATTTTCAAGACTCAGGGGTTTAATAACACAAACTTGCCTTTGCTTTATAAGTGCAGGGTGCCCCACACAAGCTCCCCCATGTTATGTCATTAATCCACCCCGTTCTTTTCAGTTGGTAGTAGCTGCCTAGTTCCCAGTTGAAACATAAGACATTTTTTGGCCTGATACAGCTGATTAAAAAAATGAATAACTTTTTTGTTGTTCTAATGGGGTATTGGAAAAGTCCACTTCTGGTTTTTTGTTTTGTGACATTGCTACTTTTTCCATGTGAAATGGGGTAAAGGGTAGGAAAACTATGGCTAATTGATTTATGCTAGCCTGCTTATTTTCAAATTGAGTTAACTGAGGCCCAGAAGATGGAAAGTAGTTTATCCGGGGTGACCCAATTAGTTATTAGACCACATTTTTATTGGTAATGATTATTAAGAGCAGGACTAGGCTTATAACACATCTCTGTCTTCACTGGATTGAATATAAGAAAGTTCAAGTTAGATCTGTTTGGTTTGGAACACGCCAATAAAGTTAATTATTTTTCTGTATCAAAAACCTCAGTATTAGGGCAATTACTTGGGAATGAAGATGCTCCCAGCTTACCTTGAAGCTGGGCTAGTACCACTAAACCAGATACAACTTTGTATATTTTGGGCTCCAGCTTCTTGTAGGATTTCAAGCCTTGAAAGGATTGATTGTTCTGGTCTTGTATTATCTCTGCTAATGAAATGTGTACCTGGTGTGTTTTCTTCTAGCACCAGAACCAATGGAACTTGATGGCCCTAAAGGAACTGGATACATCAAGACTGAATTGATTTCTGTGTCTGAAGTGTAAGTGAACACTGAAGAGTACCATGTTTAACCATCTCATGCCAGCCTTGCTCCTGGCTGGGGCCTTTTGAAGATGCTTGTAATTTGCTTTTCCACTGTAACTGCTGCTGCCATCACAGTCGAGATTTTTTGAAAGATCCTAATTAGAGATCCCAGTGTCACTGCCAATCAGCATTTTATTGCCTTAAGAAAAAAAACAAAATTGTATTTAAGGTCTATAAGTTTTCCCAAAACTGATTAACTTTGAAAAAGTCTAAATAAAATAAACAAAAATTGATCAGAGTGGGAAATTAGTTCTTTTCAATCTAGAAAAGGCCAAAATAATGATTGAGATACATTTTTTCCTCTTGCTTTTATTTTGTTGTTTCATTTTGTAAAAGGTAGCAAAAATTTTGGAAAAGTCATTGTCAGTTATTTGGCCTGCAGCACTGTCTTGGGGTGAATGGATGTAGCCTTCATGTAAAAACACTGTGTGGAGCAGCTTTATCTGCATACAAACCTCAAGGTAGGGATGAGGGACTCCCCAGAAATTTCTCTGGTGCTTCTCTGTCCAGGGTAAGCCAAGAGGCATTGTCTCCTCCGGGTGACATGGCTGCACATGCTTGCATCTAGACCTAACCAGGCAGAAGTGTCACAGCGCCCAGCCTGGCTGTTGCTTACTCACATCTCTAGAGTCCAATAAGTTTCCCAAGGGATCGGGTTGGGGATAGAAACCTCCCATGATCCATACATTTTCAAATGTGTTTTACAAGTGTATAGACCTACCAGAAATAAAAATATTTCAGTGATAATTCACTCTCAGGCAAAAGATAAAATGTTAACTTTATCCCACTGCTTTCATAATTTGGACATTAAAGCTTCCTTTTCCTTTCTCTCCCCCTTTTAGTCACCCTTCTAGACTTCAGACTACAGACAACCTTCTCCCCATGTCTCCTGAGGAGTTTGACGAGGTGTCTCGGATAGTGGGGTCTGTAGAATTTGACAGTATGGTAAGTACCATGGCAGGGATGTTCTTAGCTCTGGTGAGGGCGTACCCTGAGGAGCAGATATCAGAGAACTCCTCTGGCACAGCCAAGAAAGGGGCATTTTTTAGCTGAGCCATGACAAGCTGGAGCCTGCTGTGCTTGAACAAGCTACATAATCACTAGGATTTTTATTCTTGGCATTAGGAACTTTCAAAATAAAAGTGATATTTCAGACATTGAAAAGTGCCCCCTCTGCCCTTTGATGTTGTCTATGTAGAAATTTCTTATATTAAGGCACTAAGATTTCCCTAGAAAATGTTGGCCTTTGGCTGATTCTTTAAGCCGTGTCTAGGTGAAGGAGTGTTTATTTTTAGGATGGGAGGGGAGTAATGTTTGGGAATTAGAATAATTATAGAGACTTAGCAGCAGTGAAACAATTTCTCCTCCTCTATATTTGAGAACTCATTTGTAGTGCTAGCACCTGGAGCTTCAATGAAGGGCTTGCCAAGAGTAAAATGTTAAAGGAGTGAAATAGTTAATTAGTGTGCTGGTAGGAATTGCAAAATGATTGACATCAAAATAGAATCTTCCTCTGGGAGAATGATTTTCAGCATAGCAAATAATATAGTTTGCCTTTCAGCTTTAAATTCTTCCGTTTAAAGATTTCGTTTGGTTGGCTAGCTTTTTGCTGATACTGTTAATTTTAAGCTCTTTTCCACATGAAGCTATTCTAGTTTGTTTTTTTATTTTGTTAATGCTTTAAAAATCCTCTTTATTACTGATGCCTGGCAAAGAATATGTCTAACTAATGAGGGAAGAAAGAAGGGTGAGAAAAGACAAGGGGTGCCACTCTTCAAACATTCCTGGCCACATGTCATTCGTTCCAGAAGTGCCTTTGTATGGCTTCAGTAACATCCGCTTAGATTCAGGTTTCTGATGCGTAACTTTCTTCTTGGTCCTTTCTTCAGAAGCACTGGCTAAAATCTTTAGACACCATACTTTCCTACTCCTTCCTGATTGCTGAGAATGGAAAAATTACTTGGAAAAATACCTTGTTAGTGTAATAGCAAAACAGTTCGTTCAGTTCCTATTGGCAGTTGTACAGTGAACCATTTATATGGGTAAGGTGGCATCATTTGTTGACCTGTAGCTCCCAGCTCTGCTGTACAATGCATCATATAAAAAATGATACCAAAACTTGATGTAGAAATGAAGCAAAGTCTTATTCAGAAAATGTAAGATATATAGATGGGCCCCCCCAAAAAAGAGGGCAAGCTTCTTTTATGCTTCCTTTGGTGTTCCTGAGCAAGTTATATCATCATCATCACTACCACCACTATCACCACCACACCATAATAGGTGACATTTATAAAGCATTTACTATGTACCAGGCACTTCAGGGGTATTAACTTTTTCAGTCCTCACAACAACTTTCTGAGTAAAGTATTATTCTTATTCCCATTTTTATAGAGGTGGAAACAGAAAAATTAAGGAACTTAAGATCAAGCTGTTAGTAAATGGTAGAATAAATATTTGAACACACTCAGTGTGTCTCCACAGTACATGCTATTGTCCACTGCCTTTCACAAAAAGCTAATTATTGGTTCATTTGGAACATGATATATAAAAAGCTGTGTGCACAAGACTGACTTTGTTTTATTCTGTTTTATGTAGATGAGGCCTTTGGGTAAAAGTCCTGTGTTTGGGATTTGGAAATCTTAGTTCCAACTCTGTCTTTGCCGTTATCTCCCTGTGACCCTCAGAAAGTAATATTGATTAGTTCAGTTCCCCCTATCTGCATAATCAGTATGACTTCTTTCTCTGTGCTGTCAGAATGATACTGTGATAACTTAAATTCTCTAACTAAATGCCAGGAAATGGTTTTTTAGTTTCTGGCTGCCCCCGGTAGCCATTCCATTGCAGATGATTTCATTTATTTCATTTGTGAACTAAAATAAATATATTTCATACACACAGACACTAAAATCTCCAGATAAACCTGTAGAAGATGTAAAGAGCTGAAAGAGGCTATAATACAGCACTGGTTAGACAAAGTAAAAGGTGGCTTAATCTCTAAATTGGACAGACTCATCATGGTTTCCTGTCCCCAGCCGTGGCCATGACCTCTCTTGGAATTAAGGCATATGCTCTGAAATAGAATGATCTCTCTTGGAGCTGGTTGGTTTCTGCCAAGTCTGGAAATTGCAGCTGTAGACTAGGGTGGCACTGGAGCTAACATGTAGTGGAGCCTCAGTCCATAGTCAGAATTACACTTTTGCACTGTCAGCCACACTGAAACATATGGGCAAAACCACTTTTGTGCTTTGTAATTCCAAATAATTTTCTTAAGAGCCCACTGTGCACCACACACTATTGAAAAAGGAAAATTAAAAAAATGACTCAATTCTCAAGAAGCTTGTGGTCTGGTGCAGGGCTTCTCAATCCTGGCACTCTTGACATTTGGGACCAGGTAATTCTTTGTTTTGAGAGGCTGCCTTGTGCATTGTAGAATGTTTATCAGCATCCCTGGCCTTTACCCATGAGATGCCTGTAGAATATGACCTACCACTCAGTCATGAAATGAGAAAAGTCTCCAGACATTGCCTAATGTCTTCTGCGGCATAATTGCCCCTGGCTAAGAACCACTAGTATAGTGGGAAAGACCACTATGAAGCCAGAGGGGAAGTCAGTGGCAGGCTGTTCTTTGGATGAGCAGTTTGCTGACTACAGATTGTTCTAATCAAGGCTGCTGGGCAGAAGGCATTGCTAGGGGAGGGTGAAGGAGTTTTCAGTAATTCTACTTCTTCAGCCTGTACCTGAGTCACATTCACTTATTATACCTACTGAGTGACCATTAAGGAAAATTCATCATTTCTCCTTTCCTTCCTAGTTCAGCATTACCTCACCTATGTTTTGAACGGATTCGCCACGTTGCTCTGTCCCCAGACTTGCATAACAGCAAAAAGACTTCACAAAATTAAGCCAGCAGGCTTCAGCCTAGGTGGTATAAAAGGTCACGGATTAGACCAGGAAAAAGGATAGTAGAGGCTGAAGGCCCTCTCATTCCATAGTTGTAGTTTGCTACTGGGAATGTATGCCAACTACTCCATTCTAGATTGGACAAATAATGTTAAAATATATGAATCTCCATTTTGCAAGATCAGAGTAATAAACTTAATCACATTTTATCTTTTTACAGATGAACGCAGTATAGAGCGTGAATTTTTCTCATCTTCAATGGAGATATTTTTCCTTCCCATCTGTGATTCCCTCCTGCTATTCAGTTTCTTCACATCCTATGTTTCTAGGAAAATGAAAGTCTAACAAATTTGCTGCAACCAGTTGCTAACAAATGGAATTTTCCCAATTCAGAAACATCTGTTACTCTGAAAGGCTTCGTGAATCTTATTGAAGGTAAAATTTTAAAGGTGCTTTCCCACAGAGTGGGTTTTGCAAATACACAACATCCAACAAGCCCAAAGCATCAGAACCAGAATGTGAATTCTTTGGGAAACATGAAAAGTTTAGCAACATCTAGCAAATACTGTGCATACAGTCAGTACCCACATGGTTATAGGTTGTTAGATAGATCACACTGTTATTTAGGGAACTTCTTGATGTAGGAATGGTAAATCTCTGAAGAATTCTTATTTTATGATATCAAAATCATTCTCTCTGACTTAAATATGGCTGGAAGTTTTCCAGTGGTTTATCTCTGGAATAGTTCAAAGCCAAGTGTACATAAAATTATATAAACTGTTTATCAAAGGTAGTCATTGATCATCTGGCAGGGGAGAAAAGTTAGATTCTTTGTTTTTATTACATCTTCCACACTGGTCATTTAAAATGAAAGACAAATTCTCTCTTGGTAAAATTAGCTGTGTTGGAAGAATTATGTTTGTTATGGTCATTAAATATTGGATAATATCAATAGAAGGAAGTACATTTTCCAAATTCATGAGTAATGTTTCTGTTAAACTTTAATATCCAAAGATGAATATATCCTGCCTTCACTGTGGTCACTAGTAAATGAAATTGTCTGCAGTTCTACCAAGGCAGCCAGGCTATTAACAGCAGTTCTCTCAAAGTAAAGCACATTATTTCTTTTAAGTTAAAATTAATAAGAGGAGGATAAACTCAAAAGTTCAATTCATGTTTCTTAAGTGAGTTCATTTGTCTTTTTTGCTATTATTATTATTAGCTGGTATTTAGCCTATTAGCTGGTATTTAGCCTATTAGCCATAAAATATAATTTTGTAATTTTCAAATTGGGAATTAAAAATAATAAATGGTACCTCTAATTATTAACCAGAGATAATATGAGAATCAAATAATTTAAAAACTCATGTCCTATGTAATTACATCAAGCACTGCATATTTTTCACTGATAAATGTGTTTTTCTCACAAATACACTTGCAAATGGTTCTATTATCTCTCCTGTGCTTTTTCCAGATTCTCTTGTGAATGGGTGATCTTTTGTGACGTGTGTTATGTTACTTCTCTTCCTCCTTCATTTATACTGACAGAAAAAGTTGTGGTTTGGGGGATGAGTTTGACAGGGTCCTCCCAGATAATTTTCAGACTGTGCCTTATGTTTCCACTGTCACCTCCACAACATGAATGCTATATTTTTCTTTGATGGGGATGAAGTTTTCTTTAAATCTATGTTTAAATTAAAGCTAATATATATTATTGCATTAACTGTAATATGCATATGGTACTTTGCTTGCTAATGAACACAGATATCGGCCTCCTCTCAAGTTACATAGATGGCATGAATCTGACCAGGTTTGGGTTGACTTTTTAAGTTGAAATGATGAAAGAACAAAGAAGATGGTATTTTTAAAAAATATTGTTTCTAATTGCTGGTATTTAACTATTTATTATATTTTTATCCCTTTGAGAATGATTAATTTGGATTAATTTGCCAAGAGACCTAGTTTATATTTAAGAAGTATTAAAATTCTGTTAATCTCTGATTAATAGCATTTGGTGTAAAGATTTTAAAAGTTACTGGCATTATGTATAGGTTTGATGTTTTTCTCGTTTATTCTGACTTGTGATTAAATATAAAAATATATCAGTCCTTATTTTAAAAGATTAATAACACCATTTTCCTGAGTGTTGCCCTTTCTTACCCTGCTTGTAATCAGAATTGCTATAGCAGATTAGGATAGATCAATGAAAGAAACCAGAAAAGAAACAGTATTTGAACAAGCTGTAAGGGGGTGCCATCAAAAGCAAATAAAAAAAAGTGCTTTTGATGCCACCAGATGCCTAAATAATATGACACTTGCTTTGAAATTAATTTAGGCGCTAAGATTTTTTTAAGAACATTTCTCCCTTGTATTCATCTAAAATCATACCTCTGTGATGAGATGAGTTACTATTGAGGAGTCATTGTACTCACACAAAAAAGATGCCATTTTTCTCCAAAGATGTCATAAGCTAGAAAGTTATGCCCTTCTCGATGTAAAAAGCACTGTGTGCTGGAAAATAATAAGAAAAGACATAATCACCAAAAAGAGATGGGCAAATTAGACTTACTTATTGTTTGAAGAATTACCAGGGAACAGTGGTATAGGCTTGAATTCTGGCGTCATAACAAATACAGTCATTCTCATCTCCATATCTGCAGTATTTGCATCTAGGAAACAAAAAATCTCTTAATTATGAACACCAAGAACTGTATATCTGTAGAAAGTAAAGGAGTTATATCCTGCCTAGCTAGTTTAAGTGTGTGTATTAAATTCCTGTATTATCATCATAGGAAGTAACTAACTAGATCCCAGCTCAGGGATGTTTGCACGTTTTCTGGTATGGTTTGAAGACTGTTTTATCAACCTAGAACTTATATGTACCACTTGGGAGAGAGTTTTCTGAGATAGCATTAAGTGAGCAAAACTTACTGCCTGCAAGCTAAAGTGGACTGTGAGGCCAAGTCTTAATGAACAAATTAGTCCTCCTTTAACATTTTACTACCACAGAGAAAGGGGAGGAGAAGCTAGAAAGTGTTTTGAAAACTCTTGCATCTACCTTTTGAACTGGATGTTGCTACCAAAGTGAGGAGTATTTCCTCAAGTGGCTTCATTTGGTTAAGATTCATTCATTCATTCATAGTAAAAAAAAAAAAAAAAAAAAAATATATATATATATATATATATATATATATATATATATATATATATAGAGAGAGAGAGAGAGAGAGAGAGAGAGAGAGAGAGAGAGAGAGAGAGAGAGAGCCCTTGCTATGAGCCAGGTACTATTCTAGATGTTTGGGAAACATCAGTTAAACCAAAACAGACAAATTCAAGTAATGTTTTGAGGTGTTCTAATACAATCACCTTACTTCTTAAAATTTAAGATTTTGTGAAGCATGCATAGCCAGAAGCTATAAATAATTTTAATATTATATAAATATACAGTTTCACAAAAGAGCATTTAAACAAGTTTTAGGAAGACTATTAGGTAATCAATACTATTTTTAGTCGTCTTTATAACTCTTAAATGATGCCAACTCAATAATATTCTGCTTCCAAGTTTTTGTGAACTAACTTAGGGTTATGTGTTTGCTGTACTCACTGAGAAGTAGCAGTTTTTTCTTTTCTACTTGCCTAGTTGAAAAGGAAAAAACAGAACCCTACTTAAGCCGTTTTAAAGTTATTAATTAGGGAAGCGGCTGTGGCTTAATCAGTAGGGCTCCCGTTTACCATATGGGAGGCGAACCCGGGGCCTCCTGGTGAAGGCAAGCCCGCCCGCACGGCGTGGTTAGCTGACCCAGCGAGCACAAGCAGCAAGCGGGGGATAAATGAATAAATAAATAAATAAATCTTTAAAAATAAATAAATAAATAAAGTTATTAATTGAATTTGTATTGGGTATACCAAGAATATAAAAGTATCTAAAAGGGAGAAAGCTGTCATATACATATTTTCAAACATGCTGTTAAAACTATTTAAAACCTCACTGTTGGCATCTTTTACCAAAGTGCCACCTAACACACTCATTGGCTGCTTTCCTTTATCATCTGGTCTATGATCTATGCATTTAATCATTTTACTTTAATGATTAGCCTGTGAAATTGGGAAGATTACCCCACCCCTTAGATAATCCCCCCAAAATATAATGATCATGTATGTAGAATTAGTAAAACTTACTTTTTCACTACTTGGGATTATTCATGCAGTGGCTCTCTTGCACTGGCTTGTTTGTATCTGTGGGTGTACATGTGGATAATTGAAGTTGACTATGTGTTTCAAGACTCACATTGTAGCCTTTGTACCTCATCTTAAAACTCTGTAAAGTGAGGTCTTTGCTAATGGATGTAGCTGGATATTGTATTCGTGGAGGATAGAGGCAGTGTTGCAGGATGTAAGCAAAGAGCATGGGACTAAGTTCTGTATAACAGGCCACTCTTGGGTCTCAGTTTCATCTATAAAAATGAGTAGGATTAGATTAGAGAATTTCTAAGGTCTTTTCCAGGTTCTAAAATGTCATTAATGCAGACATACACCACTGTTTGACTCCTGCAGCAAAGCAAATTGCTAAGACAGACAACTTTGGTAGACAAAAATGGAACAGCCATGGTGTTCATGTACCTTTTTGATTAGAAAACCTTACACACTGACCCTAAACCTGAAAGGAAAGGGTGGACAGTGCTCTGGGAATGAGGGGTTTCTGGCATTGGAAGTGAATGCCATTCCAATATATAAATGAGTCATTTAAGAGCTTGGGTTTGCCATGTGGGCCAACTTAGATCCTAATGTGGTAGTATTAGGTTCAACTCCCCAAATAGATTCCAAGACTTTGTAAAAAAATAACCTCTCCTCTCATTAAGGGAGCTACAGCCTCTCCAATGGAAGGACATGTTTAATGATTCAATTCCCCAGCTACTCACTGAGCACGTCCTAACTGTAAATGGATAGTGTTAACTTCTGACAAATCAGAGACATGCCTCCCTATTCCCTCACCTTCAAAGATGAACTCCTTACAGGATTCTTGTATACCCCTCACCTTGCATAGTACCGGGCTCATAGTAGACATTAGAAATGGTTTCTTGATTTCAAACAACTAGACCTAGTTCTCATGCTCAAGAGTTCCCAAACAAATGACATAAGAGAGAACCTTAGTTGTTTTAAGAAAATTAATTTTTCATGTTTTTTATGCAATTGTAAAATATTTTACTATTTTTAATACAGGTTTAACATTTCATAATATTGTGTACTACTAAAATATTGGTTTATTTAGTTAGGCAAGAATACCCTCCCCTCATCCCACTCCCCCATCAGAAGTTAAGATATACTATTTTCTTAGAGCTCTATCATATTGGCTCTTTTTAAAAAAACTTAATTCATTTTATGCAATTGCATTTTAGATACTATAGAAAGTAAAAAGTGGAGTTTAAAACCAAAATACAATAGTACTAACATTTATAATTATCCACATCATTACCCTTACTAGATATCCTTTTTACTTCATTCAGCTTTCATCTATTGTCTAGTGTCCTTTCCTTTCAACCTGCAGAACTCTCTTTAGCATCATTGTTTGTCTTAATCCTTCATTTTTGAAAGACAGTTTTGCTGAGTATAGAATTGTTGGTTGGCAATTTTTTGCTTTCAGCACTTTAAATATATTATGTCACTGCCACTTTACCTCCATGGTTTCTGGTGACAAATTGGCACTTAATTTTATTGAGGATTGCTTGTATGTGACATATTGCTTCTCTCGTGCCTTTCTGAATTCTCTATTTTTGGCATCTGACAGTTTTAATTACAGTATGTCATGGTGTGGTTCTATGTGGATTTATCCTGTTTTAAGTTCATTGAGCATCTTATATGTGTATATCCAGTCTTTCATTAAATTTGGGAAGTTTTCAACCATTTTTTATTTGAATATTCTCTCTGCCCCTTTCATTCTTCTCCTTCTGGAATGAATTGGCACATTTGATGGTGTCCCACAGGTTCCTCAGGCTCTGTTCAGTATTCTTCATTCTTCTTTCTGCTCCTCAGACTGGATGATTCCAATCATCTTATCTTCAAGTTCTCTGATTCTTTCTTCTCCTAGCTCCTATCTGCTATTTAACCCCTCAAGGGAATATTTTTCCTGCGTTTTTTATTTTTAAAGAAGCCTTAGATTACATAAATGTTATATTGAAAATATAGGGGATTCCCATATACATCACCCCCTACCCTTTCCCCCACTTTCCCTTATTGACAACATCTTTCATTAGTGTGGTACATTTGTTACAATTGATGAACACATATTGAAGCATTGCTACTAACTATGGTCTATAGTTTACATTATAGTTTACACTTTGCACTGCACAATTTTAAAGGTTTTAAAAAAATTTATAATGGCCTGTATCCATCATTGCAGTGTCATTGCAGAGCAATTCCCATGTCCCCACAAAGCCCCATTACACCTACTCTTCCCGCTCCCTCCCCTCAGAACCTCTGGTAATCAATGTCTTAATATCAATGATACAAGTTCTTACATTACTAGAATAATTATAAGTCTACTTTAGACCATAGTTGCTTTCCCCCCTTATGTTTGTTCATTCCTCAGTCTTGAGGATTTTGGGATGGTGATGCATATTGGCTCTTAAAATGTCACATTACATAAAACAGTAATGCTATGAAGTAAAATGAATAAAGGTTAACAACAATTACTCTGGTTTTCAGTTTCACAATTAAGCAGCCAGTAGTTTGCTGAATTTAGGACAGCAACAAAAGTTCACCAAGACTTTGAAATATAGTTGATTTTTCCATAATGTACCTTTTTAAGAGAGGAAAAAATATGAAGGCAATGTTCTTTTAGTCCTTTATACAACAAATCAACCTTTAACTGTAAAACAGATTTTACAGTTACCAAATGACATGTTATTTCTGTGCCAGCAAATTTGATTACCTTTTTTTTTTCCTTGTCCTGGTGCTACCAGTGAAGATTAAGCTGTAGAAACAAACTTTGAAAATAAAATTTATAGTAAATAGATCGCTGAATCAAGTACTTAATAAATATAAAACAAGCATAATTGCATAGATGAGTGAAAATTCAGATACTGACAAACTAAAGCAATGAATTTAATGAAATAAATGAAAAGGACTTGAGTATTTTCCTGTTTTGTTTGTTTTGCATTATAGTTGCATGCATGCCCTTTTCTTTCTTTCTTTTGTCACAGTTTCTCTCAGATTTAAACATAATAAAATAACCTTAGAAAACAGGTTTAAAAAAATATTTCTCGAAGGGGACAGTGAAGATCAATGAAAATACATTTTGGGGCATTTTAAATGGTACACTTGAAAAGAGTAATCATATTTTAAAAAATTTAAGAACAAAGTATTTGCTAGTTTTTATCCAGTAAGTTCATCACCAAGCCAAGAGCTGGTCCCAACTACTAGGTAGTTCCCTTGCATTCAAATCTAATCAAATTAAGGACCGCAATAACAAATCCAAAAATGTAATATGATTTTGTATTTAAATGCTTAATGTATAGTCATATTCTTTACACAGATATAATGTTTGTTTTACCAGCAAAATTTTAAAATCCTCTCTGCAAAGGTCATTCTAAGTGTGTATGCATGTACAAAAATGTATAAATTATTTTTCCTTCTCTAAGAAGTATTTTGTTTGAAAGACTTGACTTAGAGATTTATTGTAGTGACTAAAGGGTCCTCAAAAGCAGGCACAGCTGGTTAGTTTATGAATTATGCTGCATTATGAAAGTTGATTATTAAGAGTGGAATACTGTGTTACTTGATACTTAGAACCATCTGTATCACAAAATTGTCACACAGTTATTGTTTTTTTGATACATGTATTTATTACACTGTACAAAGCAACACTACCTGATTTCATTTAAAAGATGTATTTCCCAATTTCAGAATACTTACAACTTACAGTTTTAAAGATTAGATTCACTTATGGGAGGTTCTCGAAGCAAATACATTCATAGCTGTGTAATCCCAGGAAGAATCTAAATCCATCATCAGATCATTCAGTCACTGCCAGACAGACAACAGTTTCAGATGCTCAATAGCTAATCCAGCCTCTGCAGCCAAAGAGCAGTGTGGCTAGAGGTGGGGTACAGCATGTTATACCCAAAGATGAGATCATTGGAACTGAGACCAGCAAAGACAAAAATGTATATACAAAGCTTTAAGTCAACATGAACATACAGAATTCTAATGATACGTAAAAAGTACATTTTTGCCTAAAACTAAAACAAAAAGATCTTTGGAGTATAATGGTGGCAGCAGTTAACAGCACAGTCCACAAGGATTTAAACCAAATGCACTCACTACCAGCCGACAACACACATCCAGAGCAGGAACCAGCGTATAGTCATAAATAACTTCAGGGGTAAGAAAGGATACATTTAACTCAATTATAATGGTTTTACAAAATAGTTTTGGTATGAGAAAGGTAAAACTCCATGTTCCCAAGTAAGAGTTAGAACCTGTTTTACTAGAGAAAATTCTCAAATCAGTGGTAATCTTCAAGCCACACAATTGAACCATCTTAATTTTTCATTTAATGTCACAAAGTAAGCTTCTGTTTGAGCAAAGAATTTTCAGTTGATTTCAATAAAAAAGCATCTAGCCCATAATATCACTGGGGGAAAAATGTATGCTTCCTATGCAGCATTTTGCAAGTACTACCTGTCTTATTGACTTGATAGATCTGTGGAGTGGCAAAGCAGCAGCATGGTTGATTGCCCACCCACCAGCCTTCCCATAAAAGCATGCACTCTGGAATGGGCTTCATGCCTGATGCAGTTCAGTTAAAGAATACTGGCCATGGTTTCATGAAAGGAGGTGCTGTCTAGGTAATGGGAGGTGTTGATGAAGTCACTGACTTAGATTGGAAGTAAAAATCAAAGCACCTGAAGTTGGCTGAAGTGGCTAAGGTGCCATGAGGCATGATAAAGTATGGAAGCAGCAGTGTGTGTCGATAGAAGAAAAAAGGAAATTGCTATTATTAATGTGGTAATCACTAGCATTCTTGTAATTGAGGAGTCTGCTCATTTCACTAAACAGAGCTTCAAAGAAGTCTATTTGTGTGTGTGTGCTTAATATCTTTTTATCTTTATCCCCTTTATCTCTTTGAGGTTTGATAGGATAAAGTATATGTGCAATTCCTAGCATATTCTGTTCTTTTTTTTTTGCAGCCCCTTTAACCTACTTTCCCAATTTACCTCCCCAACACAAAGAAATGATGGTTCTCTCATTATTAAACTATAGAGTCCACCAAATATTACACACTAGTGAATCAGAAGAAAACTGGAGAGATCTAGTAGTCCCCCCAAAGAGAAAAATATGTTGATGCAGACTTTCACTGACAGGTTTAAAAACAGATGTTATTTGTAGCAGTTCCCATACTATCATATAAAACTTTGGTAGTTTAAAGCATTTCTGAACTCATTCTAAAAGCTGAAAAATATCTTAAGGAGCCATATTAGCACATCCATTCATGTTTTAGACTGATGAATTTGATTAATTTGTATTTAGCTTAGTAATTTGTCTCTGGTTCATCTCTGTAGACACATGTAGTTCATAGCTCCGATGCCAGAAATATGAGGCATTTTTTGACTTAATGTGGAAAACATGAAAACTGCATAGTATGCCAGCACCCACTTTCCCAGGTAAAGGATAGAGGCAAATAGATAAATGTCTGGGAAGAGAGGCTGGGCTAATGGGATATAGAAAAAGGAAAATTTTTCAAAAGTATTATATTCACACACATTTTGGTCGCCAACATATCTTAAACAGATTCCCTGATAAAGTCTAATCACAATCGATCTATTCCACTAACAGTTGTTCACACCATGAAGTGAGGGTGATGGGAGACATTTTAAACACATATAAGTGCATATAGTTATTCAAACACTCAATCTATATTTGAAGTCTAGAAAACCATACTATTTGCTTCTAAAGGCAGCCTTGATCCATTTGGACAGACTACAACAGAGCTTAATTTATCAGTGCATATCAGCAGATCACCATAAACTGAAAATTCACAAAACACACAAAAATAAAATCATGAAAATCACACAGTTAAGCTAGCATTTCTTTTACATCAAATTTATACAATGCCACGAGGTAAATATTGCTGCTCACATTATGAAGGGAGATTGTTTTATTTCTATTTTTTTCCAAAGAGATCAAATTTGTCCTGTGCATACAAGGAAGAAAACTCCAGTAACACTGAAATGACAAATGTTGTAAAATATACATCACTACCAGATAGAAATACACATCTTCATAATCATTTTCCACAATTAAATAGGTAAGTAATTTAAACCTTGGGATTAAGATAATTATAACAATCCATCAAGATTCTTATGGACGGTTTGATTTTCCTTTCCATTGTCAGAATCTCCTTGAGGTGTGTACTGGACTTGGTATTCCTGGAGGATTTTAAATACATCGTGGTGTCCAAAGTGTAGCGCTTCATCCATAGGAGTGTTATTCCACCTAAACAAGTAGCACAGCAGGGACAGAGTCATTGGGTAATTTCTGTACAAAGATGATAATCCAGCATTCTTAGATTTTAAGTGAAGATTAAATAACCATTCAAATTGTACTCCTTTTAGCAATATTGCAAGAAATTTTTTTTAAAAAGTACAAACACAAAAAGGGATTTATAATTCAGAAATTGGCCTCAAGACAAGTTGGAATATGAGGAGGAAGAGAAAAATAACTTTCATGAAAAGATCTTGTTTATATGTCTAAGTGCTTATGCAGAGGATGGAAATTCTAGTGTTAGCAAATGTAACAGACTCCTTTAGTATTGTATTTTAACTTCATGAAAAGCTTAAAGTGTCTGTTTTTAAATAAAATGTTCAAAGAAAATTCAGGCATATAACATCCTTCATCCTTGCCTTTAATAGAAATTTTGTGTTGCTGTCACTTCAAAATCACAGTAAGTCTCAAAAATCTAGAAATAACCATGCCCTCGTTAGGGCTCAACCATACATTGGAGGAGCAAGATCGGCACCTGAGGATATGATGTTTTTTTACCACCACTGAGGAAGGACTGGGAAGCCACGGGCACAGCTGGACCACTACACAACAGAGGAATAACTACCCTTTCCCTAGTAAGCTTCTGGGGCTGTGCTATTCAGAGTGATATACTGAAGAAATGTGAGGATAAAGCTGATTAATGAAGAGCTGCCAACAGTGGGTTAATCAGCTACTCATAGCCTTTGAAAGACATCAGTAGAAGGAGACAGCACCATAAAACTCACAACCCAACCCAAAGGGTCGGGTATGGTAATTAGTTCCTTAATATTCCACAAACTATTAAGCCTCTCTTCCCTCTCTCTACTTAAGTCATTTAACTTCTGCATAGCTGCCAGTCTGTCTTAACTCCACACTTTTTCTTGTGCCACTTTTACCACCACCCGGGTTTTCTTCTAATCATTCCTTTCCATCTCTGTCTTTAACCTGCCACCATAAGGTCACAGTGTGGAACTGAAAGACTTAAAAGTCTCATTTAAAAAATATTTTTGGATAAAGTTTTGGTAGTTCTTAAATTTTTAAATCAGGTAAGTAATGCTTTACAAAAACAAAACTGAATTGTTTTTTTTACTTCTATATAGGCTTTCATTAGTTTGGAGTCAGTGGCACTAAACTTAGACTGGGGGAAAGAGGGGACAAACTTCTAGAAACATTGAATATTAACTGCAGGTTACATATTTTAGAATTCTTTTTCCATGAAATAATGCAAAATATCAATCTTAAAGAGTACATTAAGTTTTCTCAAGCCAATTTTATAATTTCAGGTGACACTGATTCTATAATATAGAGAAAAGAGGTTTCTTGGGTCTCTATCTTCCATTCTAGAATAGTTGAATACCCAGTTGCCAATTTAATTACTTAGCTAACTCTTGCATATCAGATAGGTACCTATATTTCCACATTCTTAGAGACCAGTTTAGGAGAAAAATTATTTTTTAATTCAATCCTTAAGACAATATTTCTAATACGTGTCAAATAGTAGTATTAGCTGGGCTTATAAACACAAGGATGGGGGTATCTTTTTCAGTTTCTTGCTCTAAAAAGAGGTGATAATGGGCATAACATTTGGGGGTAAAAGAATTGTCACCCTAACATGAAGTTTTGGAATACTGCCAATAAAGATAATTTTAATCACAATGCTTTTTAACAACTATAGGAATAGTTTAACCAAAGTTAAAACACCTATAAAATTGGTAACCATTTTCAAACACTAATATAACATTTCTGCATTTCTTGCAAGCTGAATTATAAAACCCAAATCTCTAATAATAAAAAAAAGTCAAAGCTTTAGTAAGCAGATAGGTCTAATAGCTAGACAATAATCAACTTGCTCCAAAGTTACTTAATACAGCTCCTAGTTCTCAAATATTGAATCCCAAGTATTTTTTTTCTTTCCATTCTTCTAAACCCTTATTTCTCATTACATTACTCACTCTACTACTTCACTTTACTCCAGTTATATAATGTGTGAGTATATACGTGTGTGTGTGTGTGTGTGTGTAGCTGCATTCTTGTACCTCCCTTTAACTGTTCACTTTGGTTATACAGAATTTACCACAGGATGAATAGCAGTTTGCCACGTGGATCAGGAAGGAGAATAGAGGAGCAGAATATATTCAGGCAGATTTCTCCCAAAATAGAGTACCCTTCTCTTCCTGTGCCATCAAATCTCATCTCTCTTCCAAAACACTGATTAAAATTCAATTCTCTGAAGCTTTCTAAGACAGATCCTGCCCAAACCCAGGAATTTTAACAAACTCCAAGATAGTTTAGATTCCTGTGACAGTAATTTTCTTATACATTTTTTAGTATGCTTCTATAAATGTTTATCTTATCTACCCTTTGTGGTTAAAAGCTCCATAAGGACAAAATTCCCATTTTCTCTTTCTAAACACAAAGAACTGTTTTCTTCATACAGTGTATGACAATCAAACTAACCTGAATAATTATAAATAAGAACCCATTCTAAGGAATCTATCCAGCAGAAACAAAGTTTTGCATAATAAGTGACCATAGCAAGTTCAAGAATGTCTCCTATATATATATATAAAAGATTTGACTACCATCACATCACTATTATAACCCTGTATTAAAACTGCCTTGGCCAGTTAAATATTAGAAGGTAACTATGAGACTGCTTACCTGTCTTTGGGGAAAGGATTTACTTTGCAGGCTTCCAGCAAAAATTTAACAACTTCAACATGACCTATATTCAAAACAAAAACAAGCAGATTTTAGTATGGAGTAGAAATTAAGTCTGGGAAAATCTACTAGATGAGTGGTTTATGTATTACCCTCTGCAGCAGCTACATGGAGTGCTGTTCTAGAATCATAGTCTCGTTGTTCCATGTCCATGGCTGACAAAGCAAATCTGAAAATTTGGAAACATAGCTAAAATTCATTATATATATATAAAACAATTAATTCACACTGTGACATTTACTGTATCAGTTCAATCTAAAGGCCTGCTGGGTACCGTTCTTCCCAAGGCTCACTAATGAGAACTTGAGACACTGTTCAATCAGTACACAGGCATCTTGGGTAAATGCCACATCACCTCTCTTCCGTAGCTTTGCTTTTTCTGGGTAAAAATGATAAAAAAACATCTTTCACAGAACTAAGCTTAATTGTGTTATTGTGCAAAACTCAAGAATAGTGATAAAACTAACAAAGGTTTTATGTCTCAGAAGGGCAAGAAACTAACTCCAAAGGTATATGCTTTCACTAAAATGCTCTTTAAACTTTTTACAGTCTACAGTTTATAAGTACTAATCAGATTTTAAAACAAAGGTGGAAATTAAGCACAGACATTTTTCCAATGTAAGAGGCCTTATGTTAAATATATAGATGGCCTTTCTAAACCTGGAGATCTGCAGAATACCAAATGCCCCTATTTTGTGACTCCCCCCCACCCCCCAAAAAAATGGGGAGTGGAGGGTAGATGGGGATTGAGAAGGCATTGTCTAATTCCAATAAAACAAATACTAATTAGCCAGATTAGTTGAATAGTTACCATTGGGGAAAACAGCTGGGCTTTTATAGGAGGCAGAAAAGGACAAGATGAGACAGCAGGCCTAAGGCACTGGAAATGGGGATTTAATAAGAATTTTATTTGGACCACGTTTATTAAAGGGACATGAGACCTTAGATAGCCTTAACATGGCTACTCTCCAAGCACGCTTAATAAACATCTGTAAATCATATGCTACTCCACCCTGTTAACATACCTTCGGAGTGCAGACACATCTCCAGTATATGCAGCAAACAAAAGGTTTATCACTGATTTTACCTGTGAAGAAAAGAAAGTTCAGGCATCCACCGGGGAAAATAAGTATAACGTAAAAGGTACAGCTGTCATTGGTGATTTTCCATGTGCTTTGAACACTTAGCTGGATCACACACAACAAGTTACCATATATAACCAAAAGAATGCACACGTGTGACAGTGTTTTCTTTTTAAACAGAGGAGGGTGAGGGAAAGTTCAACAAGAAGGATAAGATATATAAGGGAAGGAATGGAGAGATAATGTCAGTTGGCACAAAATAATGGAAACTTGAAACCTGTGAAACCTCATGTAGATGGGGGAATTGAAAATTGTTTAGAACACTTCCTATTTAATATCTTTCAATATGAGAGCAGGCTCAGATAATAAAATCTCATTTCACATCATTAACAACTAAATCATACTATATAAATGTCTAGTTCCTGCCAGCATCACCCATCACTGGCTTTTTTGGAAATCTTAAGAGACAACATTCAGTATTATCATCTTTAACTTAAGAATAGGGCTGTAATTCACTGCAAAGATGGTCTTCCATTTAATGATTGGGCTGCACCAACTGGGACATTCTCAGCACCTATGATATTAACTCTGCTCAAAAGGGGTAAAATGACCCAAATATTAAGTCACTGCTATTGATTGCTTCAAGACTTCAAAATATATCTACTTTTGACAATTATCTACTTTCTTGTTCTTATAGTTAAGGAAAAAGGTTATTCTGAAAGTCATTGGAGTTTGACCTACTTTCATGAAGACTTTATCCAACACCACATTATGAGAACCAGCTATTGATCAATGTTTCTAAATACTTCATAAATTCCCACTTTTGGTGTCTCCTACTTTTCAACTTCAACATTCATATTATGATCCAACTAATACTGGACTCAATGAGAGAAAAGAGAATAAAGTTTAATTGAGGGCTGGAAAGTAAACCAGCTCTCCACCAAGAATCACAGTCCTGAAGCTGTGATTTCAAGATCTTAAACTGGACACACCACATATATTTTCCACTATAGTTTGCTCTTTCCTACAACCTGTGAAATCTTAAATCTAATTGGAACTGACCACTACTGAGTCCTCTTAATTCTGCATTCTCCAGATGCATTCTGTAGAACCTAGTCCACAAAATGCTTTGTGAAAACAAGGGTACTGTGATCAGATATATTCTTAAAATACTAAATCCCCTTTTTGGAAAGTTCATGAGCATATGAATGGCTCTGTAAAGTTCTGAAGCACAGGAAGGTGTTTAACTAGTGGAGCACACCCACAAAATATTGTTTCCTATTATTGTTGATATTGGCTATGACACCTATTAACATCTTAAGTATCACACTTCAAACACCTTACTCCTTCAATCCATTAGCAGCTTTCCTTCCATTAACCCCCTGCTAACCCTAACAGTCTGGAACAGTTCTCTCAATGGGGCTAAGGGCAAGACTGACAAGATCACCCGGAATGTTTCTACACACACACACACACACACACCCACACACACACACCCTTCCCACTTCCAGTTCTACTCCTATCCCTCAGTTTGATACATTTTAAGGAAAAGAGGTAAAGTATTTTGAAAAAACTTCCCAGGTGATTATGATATGTACCCTTTTTGGTTATGAACCACAGTTCCAGGTACCTGTAGCTTCTTCCATTTTAAATCAGATCAATTCTGAATCCACAATTCTTCCCTTTGTGGTCTTGGGCCACAGCTGCAAGATACTATTATAGACTATTAAAAATTATCCTCCATATTTCCAACTGGTCTGTCATCGCTGCTTGACTTTTTAAAAAATTATTAGTTCCCTTTCATACTTTCTTCAGCAGTTATTAGTGCCAATGGCAATCCCTAAAATAAACAGATGACCTTGATCCACAACTTTACTAAGAAGATAAAAAAACAAAAAACTCTTCTAATCTCTCCCCACACTCTTATGCAAAATACCTGTTTCTAAGAGCTATTCATTCCTCCTTTCAAGCCTCAAAGCAACAAGTATCAACCTTCATTTCAGTGACAAACTTCCCTTAAACATACATCCTCCAAACCCCCTAACCTTCTCACTCACTCTCCCTTTGTTTCTGGCATCTTCAACTTTCCCCTCCTTCACTAGTTCCCTTATTTCTGCCTTCATACAGACACAACTTTGTCCTATTTTGAAAAATTAACAGGACCCTATTTCACTCTTTCAAGGCATATTTTCTTAAAGTAATTTATATTTTAATCCCTTGCAAATTACCTTACCACTCATTATTGCCTCTAAACAGTACTTTGAAAAGCCTACAACTTTCCAAAAGCCTAAGTCCAGGAGCCTATTAAGCTCGGATTCTTTCTGAGCTCTCCTAACAGTTCCCCACCCTCTCATAACTTGCTTTCCATGATGCTGCATTGCCCTATTTTCCTCCTGTTTGTGTGCCTTGGTAGATTCATGTCCCAGGTTCCTCTGCCTAATACTACTCATCCTTTTTTAGTCTTCATCCTTTTTCAGTTTTTCAACGTAATTTCTCTCAGAAGCTTCAGACATTCCTCTGGGCAGGACGACTTCCCAATCTACATCTTTAATCACAATCTTGTTCCCAGACCCTAGCCTACATTTCCACTTGATTATCAAGCTATCATTTCAAACTTAAAAGATAGCAAAACTCTCTGTAGCCCTGACCACTTCTGCAACCCAGCTCCTGACATCCACATCCATCAGCCTACTTGACAGTGCCTCTGGGATAATTTAATGGGCATCTCAAACTTACCATGTCCAAAAGAAAACCCACTTTCCACTGCCTCCCCCCCACACACACACACACCTCCTTTTCCAGTCTCTCCCATTTTGGCCCTGGCTAAAGACTCAAGAGTCATCCAGGGCTACTGGATTGTATAGGTTTGATTATATAGATTGAGCCCTCCACAAGGATGTCCAGCCACAGGTCCAACTAGAAGTACCTAGCTGTGCTCCTCTCACCAAGTAATGGAGTTTCCTAGCATCCAGGTGCACTGCTGGGAAGAAAGAAGCTTCTTCACACAAAAGTGTTGAGAGGATCTGCTTACTCCCAGACGTGGAGTTAGCTTTTCTAATTCACACAAATTCCTAGGAATATTCCTTGATTATCTTCTTTCCCTCACACGTAACACCTAGCTCCTCAACAGATCCTCTTTATCTCCAAAATATATGTGGAATCTCACCAATTCACATCACGTCCATTACTGATGCCCTAGGCCTCATCTGAGCCATCACCTTACTTAAAACAGCCTAAGTGATCCTCTGGGGCTTGACTCCACTTGCCACAGGGATCTTTTAAAATGCAGACCATGACTTTCTATCATACCTAGAATAAAATTCAAACTATTTACCATGGCTTTCAAGACCCTAAATGCTCTGCTCCCTGGTTTCATTTTGCTTCTCATTCCCTACATCTCTACTTCTTGCTGCTTTACTCCAGCCCTAAGACCTTCTTGTTAGTCTTATTGCACCAGATGTAATCCCACTCAGAGCCTCACTTGCTATTCCACTGCCAGGGATGCTCTTTTCCCAGGTAGTGAGGCTCCCTCACTTCATTCAGGTCTCTGCTCAAATGTTGACTCTCAGACTCTAAAACATTCCCTCTCTTTTCATTAGCTTGCTTTATTTTCTCTTCAGAGAACTTATCATTACCTGACATTACATATGTGTATACATATATATATGTATACACACGTCTATATATGCTTACAAACACATATATACACACATATACTTATTTCTTGTCTCTTCCCCCATTATATGTAAGCTCCATGAGGGTAGAGGCCTTGTCTTCTGTTCACCACTGTAACCTCAGTGCCTAGCACCCATTACAGGTGCTCATTAAATATCTGTTGACTAACCAAATCAATATTCTCCTTCAAAGCTTCAAACATGCAATTTGTTACCACCATTTGGGGAGTTGATTGTAATTATTATTATTAATAATTCCTCCACCTCCTTTAACTTTTACGTCTTCAAATATCATTACCAAGTTTATTCAATTCTCCTAACTGGTACCTCTGCTTCTAGTCTTTTTCCCACCCTCCATAACTTTTCCACATACCCCTAATTATCATTTCAAGAACACTGCTTTCATCACTAAAGAATTGGGTCTAAGCAGGGGGTGTCAAGGAACTCCAAAATCCTTCCTGATAAAATTTAAATTCTTTAGCCTTGAATTCAAGGTTCTTCATACAGCTAACTTATCTTTCTCAACTTCAATGGAGCAAAATTGGTCTTACTGTCCTTGTTTTTGTATTAGTGTGTATACTCCTTTCACTCCTTTCTCTCCTTTTGAGAACATCCAGATTCCTGATCAAAGCCTTTCTTTCCCTCAAGCACTAGCTAAAACTTCCCTTCTTCACTGCCACTCTTCCCCAGGCTATCTGGTCATAGCATCCATGTAGCCTGTTGCCAGTTGTCCACATAGTACCAAGGAAGGAGTCATCAGATGCCTCCTCTCCCACTGCAACTCCTACTCCTCCTCCTAAGCCACAGTTGATACTATTTATCCCTGACAGTATCTTCTCTCCACCCACTTCTCACAGAAATGTTATTCTTGCCCTCCCCCTCTGCAACTCTGCTTCCATCTCTTAAACCAAAAGTTACCTCTTTCTCCTCACGTAGGGCACTATCATACATGACCACATAGTATATTTACTTGTGTGTATCTTATCTTCCGCAGTACTCAAGAGAAATCCAGGATCCCAATGCACATACCATTAATATTAATTACACAGTTCTTATTCTTTAAAGTATTTTAGTCCTTTTAAGCAATAAATTCTTGATTTGTTTCAGTGACTGTATGCATCAACTGCATTACTTTTTAAAATTCTGAATAAGACCAAGCTAGTTGGAATAGAAATTTCATTTTATATGTGCATCTATCAGCTAGTCACTAATTATTCAATATTTCCAAAGTTCTAAAAGAAAATTTCTTATTAATGACAAGTAAAGCCCCCCCAAAAAGGCTGCGTTTAGAGCATAATCAGTTTATTGAGCGTATACTAATTCTTTATCCACAAACATGTTTCAGCTCAGAAAGTTAAATATAAAATGAGAATAAATCAGAAAACTTTTATGTACAAAGGCTTTGTGACTCATCAGGGTGAAAAACATTAGCTTGCCTTAAAAAGAAAATTATCGAAGAGTAGCATGGAATCTTGGTATTCTTCCCATGAAAACCAAAGGCTAGCTGCAGAGCTAAATGTCATCCAAATCAGAAGATCACAGAAGCTTAATCACAAAATGAATGTCATTCTCTCCAAGACAGAAAAACACTAGGAGACAGCACATGCACAGGCACCATTTAATTTGCCTCTTTACTCTAGCAAATAGCCATCTGTATTTTTAAGATTTGCATGAAACATAAAATGAGATATGGGTAGAAGGAAAGAAAATGAAACTGGTTTAACAATTTTGAGACAACAAATAAAGTGTATTTCATTTAAGGATAGTCCACTTCCTGGTCTAAGAGAGTTCCACAAATGTTCCCAACTAAATTGGCACACCCTTTGGAATGACTACTACAGCAAACAAACTTAAGGAAGGGTGCACCCTATAAAATGGCCCATCCAACCCCAAGCTAACTCTTGCAAAGGATGTAGGTGTACTAACCCTTTAATCAAAGCTCACCCCCCTAATTCCCCAATGGATACTTGAGTTAATTTTAAAATACCTGTCAAGAAGGCCACAGTCCAGAAAATAACGAGTTAACACTGACTGCTAGAGACACGGAACCTGTGTTTTGATGAATCACTCGGAATGAATCATTCCTCAGTACAAAGAAACAGACCGTAAACGGCAGCAACAGTCGACTACATAAACTAGGCACTCTGATGTTTGGTTTATGCCTTCCCAGAGTAAGGAGAAATTCCACAAGGACAAATAGCCCCTAAAAATTTATAAATTAAATGCTACCAGTTTTCCATTTGTATTGCAGATTTTCCAGTACTACTATGTTTTCCATATGAAATCTCTGGCAGAACCTGACAGAACCAGACATTATCTTACTTTACTTGTACAAGGTCATGACGACACACGACAACAACATTCTAGGTCATATAAGTTCATTTAACCCTGCTGATTCCCTGTTTGGCATAGCAAAAAATCTAACTTTCTCCTCAAAAGAGCTAGAAGCAGCTGCAGATTCTGTCAATTTTGTAAGTCTAAAACACAAAATTTCTAAGCCTATAATCCTATCATTCTCCTATTCTTTATCTGTTTAAAAGCTGAATTGTGTAAGCTTCTCTTTTGATTCCTCCCAAATGCCCTGATAGTTCTGTATGAATACATAGCAAATATTAGAATCACATGATCTCATCACCTTATATTTACATGGTGACTGACTCTGAAGAATTCAACATTTTAAAAAGTTATAAATGTTTTTAAATATCCCTGATTGGTAGTAAAAATATGTTTATAGATATATTTTATTTATTACAACCACTAAGATTAAGTGACTTGGCTCAAGGTCACGTAACATATTAATTGTGTAGCTGGGACAGAATTCAGGTATCTGGATTCTCAATTCTGTCCAATTAGACCACAAAGCTGCAAATCCTTAATAGATCACAGGCTGTTATCCAAAGAATAGAAGAACACCAAAGGATTAAATAGCAATTTTACTCTAGTCTGGGAAGGGAGGGGAAATGGGAGAGGGGGAGAGAGGATGGATGAATTGATTCATTGGCTTTAGTTCCACTTTGCTCCAACAATTTCCAACTCTGTTTCCAGCTGCAAAACTATGGTTTACCTTGTTATTTTAGTTTCTGTCTTCACACAGAGACAAATTCAGCCTTTTTAAAGGAAAGGCTTTCATGAAAAAAAGCAGCTAAATGAAAAACCATCCTTCTGTTTCTACCTCCAGTTTTACGTAAACTGCTCTCTCATTTCCAGCTCACTGCAATATCTGTTTCTGTGGAATGGATACTTTTCTTCATCTGTTAAATAAACCATCAACATTTCAGATCAAATTTTGTTCTAAAAGCTCCAGTCCAACTTGGTCTTTTATAGCCTTTAAGTGAAAGTAAGCATTCAGTCTTCATTCATAAATATTTTTCTTCAGGTCAGGTTAAAAAATACAAACCTATTATAGTGTAGCTAAAGAAAACTTTCAAGTTGTGAGCAAATTAACTGCCTCAGTTGACAAAGGAAGAAAAATAAACCTGTACAAAGTATATATGATCAAAGTTATTTCCTCTTTCCTTTATCACTGAGCTTAATATTCATATGGATGTGTAAAACAAAATTATAGTTACTTTTATGATTATACAGACTATGAGGGTCACATGTTCCTAAGCTTTCCAATGACTTATTCAGATATAGTTATTAATTTACTATATATAGACAACACTGATCCAAATTAATATGATCAGAGGATTAGAGAAAATCCTTTATGTTAAAAGCAGCACAGCAATTCATGGTCATATTTCCAAATGTGTACACAAATGCAGAAGGTTTTGATGATAGTTTTAATAGAGAGGAGCAAATCAAACAGTAAATTTTGCTCTAGAGAACTTCTATTTTATAGAAATTCACTTTAAAATGCAACCTAAAAATGGCAGCTTTTGATTGACTAGGTAAGCAGCTCTCTTAAGCATACAATTTTCAAAATGTCCCAATAGTAGATTCATCTGAAATAATTTATTTTTAAACTAATGAAGTCATAAAGAAATATGACAACTCACAAAAGACAAAAAAAAAAAAAATAGGATATTATTTACAGCAACAATAGCTATTATTTATTGAGCACTTATTCTCCCCAGACTGAGCTAAGTGCTTTAATTATTTCCTTACTCTTAGTATTCAAAGGATAGGACACTAAAGGCCAGAGCATTTAAATAAATTGAAGGAGCTAACAAAGCTGGTAGGTTAGTGGCAGAGCAAGAGCTCAAGCCATCTACCTGAAACCAGAGTCAACCACTCAACCACTACCCTGTATCTGCTGGGCCAAGATTTCCTAACACAAAACCGGAGACTTCCTCAGCAGTACAATACTCATACAAAAAAATATGTTGTAATGGGAAATCAGGAAAAAAGGAACTAAGAAATAGTTTCTTGGGAAATCAGAAAAAAATAACTGCCTATTAGGGTTTTTTTGTTTTGTTTTATGAAGAGAAAATAAGGGAATAAAACAAATAATTCAATTTGGTATACCAATGACAACAAATGGAAAAAAATTAGATATCATCCTTATTCTTTGCATTTAAATCTCTAAAAATAAAATGTGAGTTCTGGTTTAATGTCAATAACAGCAAATATGACTGCTACAGCATTGGCAACAAATAAACAACTTCTTATCTCAGTGGCTCATATTATTCCACTAAATTCCATTCCAACAAATGGTCTAAAAGGATACGAATGGGCTCATAAGCATTCCTCTGTTTGTTTGTTTTTTAACCTGATTAAAAAATATATCTTTGTGTGGTCTGACAAAGAGCATCCCTAATTAAGAAGCAGCAAATCAAAAGAAAAATGAGCAAGGGCAAAGGCATCAATTTATTCTTTTGAAAAACAAAACTGCATTCTCTCTATGTGTAAGACCTACGAGTATTTGTATTGTACTGACAACTACCAAAGTTTCTCATTCATCATCTTCCTGGTCTTCCTCCTCTCATACAAATATTTGTAAAAGTCCATGAAGATTAGTTTACACTACTGTGTTCAGCTAGATGACAACTGCTACACTTCCAGCATGATGAAGTTTCAAGTTTATTTACAATTATTATATCTAAAAAAATAAGTACCTCCAAACCTCCAAGTGTAAAAAACCTAAAATCAAAGGTAAGACAGGGAGAGAAGAAAGTGACCACTAAATACTTGTACATGTTACTTCAAAAGAAATAAATCAGGGTCATTGAAATCAGATTCTGACAAAGACACTGGTGTAAATTAAAAACAAACAAATAATAAAAACAAGGAGGAAAAAGTTTTGGCGGCAATACAGGCAGAATTATGGTTCCAATTTAGTTAAAGGACCCATCTCTCTATAACATGCCTTAAATACTGCTACTACAATAAAGCAAGACACATGGACATGAGTATTCTCTAATTATTCCAATCACAATCCATCCTTACTGATTGCTTTGATTTTAAAAAGATATCCCTCCTTTTCACTGGCTCCAGAAGGTCATGAGTAAGTCTACATTCTTTAATGTTTATTTCACAGTTCTATTATGAAAACTCCAACATGTGTACTTTATAGATGACACACAACAGGTACAATAGCAAGACCTAATGTTTCTATAGTAGTATATATACTTTATAAAGTGCTTAGTCATTTCTAATTAGACCACTACTCAGGTTAAGTTTTACCAGAAAATTTATATAGGAACTTGCTGGAGAAAAGTAGATTTTTAAGACCCTCAAAAGTAAAGCAAAGTAAAATTTGAGAAAATATATAAACAGATGAAAAAAAAAAAATCACTCCAGCACCATTCACAGGAACCATATCATCAGACTGTTTAGCAAGTATCTTTTATTTTAGTATATATTTCTTGTTATCAGTAATATTT